>JAECUM010016599.1:0-35972 GCA_016617855.1 Megalonaias nervosa | reverse complement strand
AAGTTCTTCTCGTTGCGGTGTAGGGGAAGGGGTCAACAAGGACGCTGCAATCTTACTAGGAATGGGAGCTGCTGACAGTGTTTGAAAAACTTCTCGTGCCTCTTCTTCCTCAGGCCTTCGTGGGGTTGTGTCTGTCTTGACTGCTGGTGGTGGTGGTAGTGGTGGTGGTGATGGACTTTTCATCAAGGCCTTAAAATCTTTCAGAGTGGGTGGAGCTGTTTCGTCTAAAGCTTTCTGGTGAAAGAGTTGCAGTCGTTGCAACAACTGTCCGTACCGTTGCGATTTTTCCGTTTCTGATAAATCGCTGCGATCCATCAACGATTGCAATTCGTGTTGTATCTGGGACATCTCGGTCAAATGAGGATTGGGAGGGAAATGTGGGGTTCGTTGTTCTTGCCAACGATGGTATTCCATCCATCGTTTGTAAGGGACTAAAGCTAGTTTTCGTCCTTCCATCAGATTTCAAGGATCACGTCTGAGATCTTTTGATCTCAGAGGTCCCTTTTATCTTCTTGGTCCTTTTTATCTTCATCCTCCCATGTTTCCCAATACTCCTTGCAGCAAGGGTCCTCCTATTGTTCCCATGACTCCTTTCAGTAAGGGTCCTCCTATTGTACCCATGACTCCTTTCAGTAACATGGGTAAAAAGGGTAAAATTCCTCCGCGTTGCACCAACATCTTTTTCTTTTGACGAATAGGTATTTTCTTTTGGATCATTTGACGAAGAACGTGTCGATGTTTGCCTAAGCATTCTTTCTGGTGTTTAGACAAAGGTATTGTGCCTTTCAAGACATTCAGACAACATTCGCACACGGTATCAATAACATCTTTGGAGGCTGTTTGAATGAGTTTTTTTCGCATGGGTGAAGGAGCTTTGGACAGGACGGACAACATGTCCCAATGTTTGGCTAAACGAGGTGGCAGTCCTTTCCTTTTCTTTCCTTTGGAGGTAGAAGAGGAATGTCTTTTTGGGGGTGACATCTTTCTCAGTGGGTTTGTTGGTTCCGTGGCATACAACCAAAAAAATTCACTAACGTCAATGACTTGTCGCACGGTCTTTTATCCTTTTGGGGGACTATCGCTTTGTCATAAAGGTGACGATGTGTTTTCCAAAATCACCAAAGAATCCTCCTCTTTGGTGACTCCTCTTTTTCTTTGGACGAGTGTGCCTTTTCTGGGGGTGACGTCGATGTTTGACTAAGCGCTTCTTAGGATGACGTGACTGTCTTTTTCGTTTTCCTTTTCCTTTTTGGACCGAAGAAGAAGAACGACGATGGTAACGGTGTACACTTCTTGGAGGGAACATCTTTGGACGTGCAGTAGCACAAAAAAATACTGATCCGTATGGCTTGCCTCAGGTCATTTTATACTGGAATGCGTCGCCACTGATTGTCCTTACGTCGTATCAACTTGATGACAGGTAACACACGCCGTGGAGGAGTTCGCAACGGACTAAATCGAGACAGTTCTTGCTTGGACAAATCCAGTAAACTCTGTAACACACCCGTTCTCTCTTGGACTTTGACTTTGGGGGCAGGTACTTTGTGAGTCGCGGCTACTGCCGCTAAAGAGGAAGAGGGTGACACTGCTGGAGGAGAAGTTGTTGGAGACACTCTCTTGCGAGTAGAAGCTGTTTTCTGTGGGCTTTTCTTTTTCTTTTTCTGAGGCTGTGACCTGGTCTTGACACCCTTGCTCTTTTTCTTTTTCTTCTGGGTACGTTTGGGTGTGGTTTTTTTCTTGGGGACAACTTTGGGAGCATTAGGATCCCATTTTAAGAGGGAACGAATGATGACACCCCCTAAAGATCCACTTCCTCCAGGTTTCAAAATGATTTGCTTTTTGGTTTGAGTGTCGATGCGAGGATCGGCTAGTTGCGTCAAGGCAACTTTGTTTCTCTCAAAAAAACGTTTGGTTTGATGTGGAATCTGAATGATGCCTTGCAGTAATTGACGTGCTGTCACTGTAAACCATCGTAAGACTTCTTTGAGACTAACTTCTAAGACACAAGCACGTACTTGTGGATTTTTTTCGCGACTGATGCCGTACAAGGCACGAATCAATTTAATGGGAAGATGAGACTGAAGGGACGTCATGTTGACAATGTGTGAGATAGAGTCCAAGGGACCGAGGTTTTTATAGATTTTTTGGGGTGATTAAGTCGACGACGAGGACGTGTACACGATAGGTCCTCCGTCTTGGCACCAGGGGTGAAACAGATGGGTACGAAATCGCAAATAATCGGGAGTAGTGGATTTTAAATCCACGAGTAAATACGCGTGTGGGGTTTGAGTGGCATCGTCGTACGCATGAATCAGCCAAGGCGTTCCTAACTGTTTGGCTAAGACTTGTACTTGCGATTTATCTCTAGGGCTTTTAAACAAGACCACGTAATGAGCATTGAGACTAATGGTACGATGGCTTTACTTTGTTGAAACAAATTTTGGGTAATGTAAATGACACTGGCATTACGATGATGCCCTTGCGCGTAAACCAGAGTTTAATTTCTTCTTCGTCTTCTCCTAACATGTCGTCAAAAATAACCAAATGAGTTTGACTAGAGTCAGACACGATTCCGTCGTCTTCGACAGGAATGCCTTCCACAAAGACGATGGAATCGCCTTGACTTTCTCGCAGAAGGCTGTACGCCGATTGCCACTCTTTATAGCACCACACGATTCGTTGAGGAGGACGATCGATCAAATGATGTTTATGTTCGATCAAACGTTTGACAAATTCGGTTTTGCCTGAACCGCTAGGTCCAGCAATAAGCATGTTAAAGGGATGGCGAAGATACAAGGCCTCCCAACTAGTCCGATCTACGTGTTCGTCAATGACTTTGACAGTGGAGGAAGAGGGAGCAGAGACAGCAGAGGTAGCCATAGTAGTAGTAGTGTAATAAAATGTCACTTGTGACACGAAGACAAACAAGACAAGAGTTTTTATACTTTTTCAGGACACGTTTATTGTCATCTTTATTAGTGAACAACACGAAAGACAAAAATACATAAAAGCCATATGGTTAAGTACAGGAATAAAAAACACAACAAAACGACCATAGTGGAATATAAACAAGTCTCTGTACAACATTTTTTGTGATCAAGAGGTGAAATCGTAGGAGTAGTGTGTAATGTTCTGAGAGTCTGTACATTCCTTGGTTCAGTCACACAAGGGTCCTCCCGAAATGGTCTTTCAGGAATGTCAATGACAGTCCTGTCTTGAAGAGAGTGGTTTTCCTCGGTGACAGACTGTTCTTCTGGTATGGACACTAACACAGGTTTAAAAGTGACTTTTTTCACGGTACGTTTTAATGTTTTAGGATGACAAATCTTGGGCATAGTGTGCCACTTCTTTAGCCCAAGCCTCAAACCCCCAACTTTTCCAGTCACGTACATCTGTCCAGTGAGGGTGTAAGTCACAAGCTACACACACGTCGTCGTACACATCTTCAGTACCTAAAAGTTGACGAATCTTGTTTTCCCGTAGAGGTTGAGAAGTATCCAAATGAAAGCGCAAAGCTTTGAGCAGAATGAGTCTCTCGTGGACATTTAAAGGGATCACTTTCATGTTTTGTTTTGGAGTAATAGGTACTGTTCGTAAAGAGTCCACAAAGAATCAGCTGGTAAACGAAATCCCAGAAAGCAAGTCACTAAGACACACACTACACGTCGACCCCAATTCAATGGAGACAGTTCTCGTAATAGGTGTTGGTAATCCTCTACCGTTTGAATACTGTCATTGATTTCCTTCCACGGAATCTGTTGTATCACGAATGATAAAGGTCGTGGCATGGTAGAACGTTTTTATACCCTCTTTTTTCGGCTGCTATAAGTGTACTTTTTGCACAGAAGTGGTCGTATTCCGTCGGCGTATTCAAAATATTTAGTCACTAACTTGCACATCACACGTCGTTCAGAAGTTTCCTCTTCAAGTAAGTTTACATTGTGTACAAGATTTTGGTAACCCTCTAACTCTTCTTCTGGAATTCGATGCAGTAAGTGTACCTGGTAGTAAAAATAATCACTATCAGCAACACAATTCTTCTTGCTCACGAGTAGTTGATCAATGTCTGACCACTGGAACACTTTCATCAGAATCAATCCTCTTATAGCATTTAGGTACCAGTGGTTCCAACATCGGTGACGTAACGGATGCAATGATTCTTTTCTTTTCACTTGTATTTTGACGAACTCACAGTAAATGCATTCTCTCAA
The DNA here is from genome assembly GCA_016617855.1 of Megalonaias nervosa. NCBI lineage: Eukaryota > Metazoa > Mollusca > Bivalvia > Unionida > Unionidae > Megalonaias > Megalonaias nervosa. Next base: position 31,761 of record JAECUM010016599.1, on the reverse strand, counting down.
TTCCACAGGCAAAGCACGAATGTTCTCTTGTAAAGTATCCATAACCCTGTCAGTCAAACACTTCTCCTAGAGCGAAAGTAATGAACGTAGTGGGTAATTTCTGGCCACTGCCATTCCAGGAAACGGTCAAGAATGTCAATAAAATCTTCAAATGTAAATGGTCTAAAGCGAAATAGTAGAACGAATGCACACTTGATCCAGATAAATCGGACTTGTTTGTTGACTTTGGTCAATTTCCTCTTATGAATTTCTCGACACAAATGTTCTACAGTCACTAATTGAGATTTGACTCTGGCAAGTCCCTGCCATATGTCCTTGTAGATCTTCTCTTGCAATTCGTTTGGTAATCTTTGAAGATTATTTTTTACATCGGGTTTAAATACTTGTCTAGGGATTGTCCAACGTTGGACTCCTAACTCCGTAGCTAGCTTTTTACACAACATGGTAGGGTCACTTCAATGACGAGGTCCCACTAAAGGCAGGTAGTGACACTCTGGAGACCATCGAGCATGTTCCAGGTAAGCGCAATCTTTCTTCTCCCACTGGTGAAGTGAGACACCGCAACTGAAGCACTTGACTTTATCTCCTTCGCCCAAGTAGATAAATCCAGCTCTGGCTAATTCTTCGGGGGTAGGTCCTCCTAGATATTTTGGCCATTTTCCTTGGAAGGTTTGCAATCGACTTTCAAAATCACAGTATTCTGGCAAACGCACAGGGAACGAATATTCGTCTTTCACAGGTTCATTTCGATGAGGGTACGGTGAAATCCTTAGGAGTTTGCTCAGTTTTACATGACATCCGTAGGGTGGTAGTCGCATGGTTTCCTGTGGAGGTGGACATCCACCATGAAAACCAGTAAAGTGAAAAGGTGTGCGATAACGAGTGGCATCGCTTTCACATCCGTCAGGTTTGACACGTACAGCATCACTTTCCATGGTAGGCATGGTAGTAGAAGTAGTAGTTATAGCAAAGTTCCCATGATGATGTGGTACTGAATCACTAAGGTCATAGCGTACGGCATCCCTATCATCGCAAGGCACAGCATCGTACTTGAGTTTACTCTTACTGGATACTTGCTGTGTGAATGGATTCATCTTTCTCGCTTAGCAATGGTAGTCACAATGAACTATCGACCTTGAACGTTGTCCCTTTTTATATGCTGACCAATATCGGCATGACCGTACGGTAAAGTGAAGTGATTGGGAAGCCGAACTCGCTTCTGGTACACGATTTGATAAACTTTTTCCAAGGGTCGACTGACGATTTGGTGTGTGGGTAAACGTACAATCTTGTGCGGTTCGTGGGTGGTCACTTTAAAGTTTCGATCCTGTCCAGACTGCAAGGCTTCTTTCAATATGCTAAAGTTCACCACTCGACTGGTGCGATAATTAAGAGTCAATCCTTTCACTTTACACTCCGTGTGCACATCTCCTTGATTGTTCCGGTATTCGTAGCCGTAATTTTTGGGACCGCCACTTGCAAAACTGAGAATCTTGTGGTCGGGATGCTCGTCCGTCCAGGCTCCTAAACGGTCTCCTTCGATGACAGGGTGAGGTTGACCCAGGCGATCAATGTAGATGCAACTGTCCGTGTCAAAATACAGCACACGATCTCCTAATAGTTCTAAAGCTTCGTACAGTTTTAAGCGAGCATGGGCTGTCACGTAGGCCGCAATGATGACATTTCCAAATTCGTCGGCTTCTACAAAGTCCAGTTCTTCTTCGTAATTGATTAAGAGCAAGTCCTCACGAACGACGTCCACGTGTTTCATGTATTTGGTTTTGTCGTGAATCATCTGCAAGTATCGGAAAGGTTCTGTCAAATACTCCGTCTTGGGTAAACACGGTCGTTGTGCCATTTTGCCCCACAAACAATTCAACATCACTTTGGCAAACGATCGCCTTCCTTCGTTTTTCTCGATGTGGTCTAAAGTGATGCCTTCCTGCTTCCAGTATTTCTCTTTGAACTTTGTTTGGTCGTCGGGAGTGTGACACCAGGAAGGATATCCGCTAGCTTCTTGTTTCAGTTTCAAAAAGGCATTCACGTAGTCTGCAAAAATGCCTTTTTGAGAATCGTCGCCCTTGTGGTATTTTTCTGTCTTGGGAAAGTGGTAAATTTCGTACACTTCTAACAGTTGGTATCCCAAGTCCAGAGCTTTAAACAATTCCACGCTGACCCACGTTCCCGTCAAGGCTCGTTCTTCCTGAGTGTGCTGACAAGGGTGGTCTTGGTTGCACGTTTCAGCACAAGTACGACACAAGGGAAACATCAGTTTTCCTTGGCAATGATGTGGTAAAACGGGATGGTACAAGTTCGTGGGAGGCAAGACTTTACACTTGATCAATCCTTCGTATTGTCGAATATTGTCCACGTCGATGTGTTCCGTCAGCAATTGTGGGTGCCCTGCGGGAAAGTGACAATATTTGCACACGTACGGATACAGAGAACACACGTCCAAGTATTTGATTTCTTCTCCTTTCTCCTCGTCGACTTGGTACAGCAAACAGGTGGCATTCGTCCGCCCTCCGTACAAACTGTCCCGCGGGTTCAGAGGGTCCACCAGCTTGTAACTTTCCACGATGCGCTTAAACTCGGGATCGGTTTTCAATCGCTGATCGTACTCGTGTTCCCACATTTCCACTACTTGGTATCCTTGCTCTTCTAACTTCAAGCGTCGCTGACAAGTGGCCTGGTACAAGTCTTCCATGGTCCGTTGTAAAAACTGGTTTTTAGTGTCACGTTGAGGGTAGCAGATGGGACATCCGTGAAATAAGCACCCGTTAAACTCGTACACAATCTTGGGGTTTTCTAAGTCCCAGCCGTCTACTGAATACCTTCCGATGGTCTTTTCGCCTCCTCCGTTGCGAGCATGTTGGATCCATTTGTCTTCCTTCTCACACAAGTAATGTAACCAGCGTAGGGCTTTGACCGAGTATTGACGTTTGACAAAATTGGTCGTTTGAGGACTGATGACAGCTAGGGTGTTTTCGGGCATGAATCGTTGACGATACACTAAGGAACACGCTTTGGCAATGGTACAAGCTTCTTTCAAAGGATCGATCCCTCCGTGTTCCATGAACAGTTCTCGAAATTTTCCACAGCAGCGACGTAAAATGTCTACGTCGGAACGACAATATTTTAACATTTCTTCTTGAAAGTCAAAAGGGTCCGAAGCGTGAGTCTGGTACCATGCGTAGAAAGCTTCTCGTTGTTCGGTACGCATGTTGTCGGGGTCGTAGTAGTGAGCCTCAGGCAAATGGGGTAGAACGGCGTGTTGATTGGCTTCGGTATTGAAAAAGTGTGGAAAATAGCCTTTGGCCATTTCTGTCATGCCAAACGTTTTAGGCATGCGGCTCAAAGGCATAGCCAAGTAACTCATTGAATCTTTAAACTGTACTTGTCCCACTTGCATGGAAATGATTTTGACTCCGTTCAAAGTGACTTTCGGACGTTCGGTACTTTGTTCCGTATAGTATCTCAACAGAAATTGTCCATCGTATCCCGAGAAATTGTGAGCCATCACCGTGGCATGGCGATGACAATCTCCGTAACGTTCGATATCTTCTTGGCTCCACGTCTCGTCGATAGGGTTTAAGATCCATTGGGCAAAATCGGCCAGTGTGTTCGATCCCCGAAAGATTTTTTCACGTCCTCCAGGAATCTTGCTGCAGTAAGGGCAATGAGTCAAGATAGGCTCTTGGATGCACTTCTCGCACGCTCGGTGAGCCACGCAGAAATTAGGAATGTGAATGCCAGTCTCTTGCATGCATTCGAAAAAAAAAAAGATGAAATTCCCTTTCTTCTTCTGGTCATTCTCTTCTTCTTCTTCATGTTTGGAATGGTATTTTTGAATGTAGCATTGGTGTTCCAAGTCCACGGTTTGGCGACAAATGTGACATCGCTTCTTTCCTGAACAGACGTGCGCCTTGGCATTGTTGGTACGTATGCCTTGTCCACAAGTAGGGCACAATCTCAAGAGCTGACAAGCACATTTCTGCTGTGAACCTTGCGTCTTTAGGTGTTGTTGGTAACAGGCAGGACTGACAAACGTGCGCTGACAAACAGAGCAATGCACTCGTTCTTGTCCTTCGTCCAGACAGGGTGTAGAAGCTAAACATCCTGAGCATTTCGATCCACAATGCTTGTGTTGCTCTCGATTGTTATAGCCATAGTCACATTTCTCACAGTAATAAGTGTATGACAGGAATGCAGTGATACTGGTAATGGCATCAAAATGTTCATCGTGATGATAGACGTGAATGTATTTTCCGTCTTTAAAATCTTGACCTCGAAACAACAGAGGTCCGCGCACTTCTTGAGGGTGAACTTTCAAGGTGTAACGTGGAGCCAAGACGTCTTGCAACTTTTGCATTTCAGGAATGCCACAGGGTGTGTCTTTAGCTAACCCCGCTTGCTGTAACAGGAGTTCTGCTTCTTTTCGTTGTTTGGCTCGGTCCGATTGTTGAATAGTTTTCCAGGCTCTTTTCCATTCTACCGTATCGTTCTTGTTGGCATACGTTTGTCCCACCACGATGGCACGGGCTAAACACATCTTGTCTTTTGGATTGTTAATTTGGACGAGACTACGCTTGAGGTTACGCAAGTTGTCTACCAACATCAACTTTTTTTTACCTGTCCCTTGGGGAAGAGACACGTGGGTCATGTACAGTGTCGCTTTTCCGTCCGTGATGTGAAATTTGTCGTTGGATTGTTGTACGTGTTGAATCTTGTCCATGATTTTGGAAGGTGTCAATTCTGTTGGACTGCTAAACTCGATCCAAACGGGAGACTTCAAATTGTCGTGATGAATAGAAAGTCTCAAGCGATCGTCTTCTTTGGCTCGACATTGCCGTTTTAGTGTGGTTAACAAAGAATCCCACACATCGGTGATGAACCCTTCTGCTTTTTCCAAGGGTACGTCAGACTTGAAATCTTTAAATTTCACTGCGTACGTGTAGGCTGTGGTTCTAAATTTTCTGGAAGAGCGTTTGTCCGTCTCCCGAATATGGTAGTACTTTTCAGGGTTTACGGGTGGTAATGGACTTTGATTTGGTGTAGACTCTTTAGGCTTCGATTCTGGTTCACTCATCTCATCTTCAAAATCGCTGGCATGAATTTGTGCCAAGACTTCAGCTACTGTGCGAGGCGATAAATCACGTTTCTGCCTCTTACTTTCTTCTTCTTCTTTCTTTTCGAAATGATGCGATCGTTTCATCTTGACGGCAAAAAGTCAAATGACTACCTGTGAAACACCATGAACCCCTATATATCTATGTCAGACCAGGGCATATATAAAGGGCTAGTGACTCCCCTCTCAGTATTCATTTCGCTCTCAAGCTGACCAGCACAATGGAAGAACCCACACAGATAGAACTTCTGATTAGAGCATTGCGAGGTGTGATAAGAAAGTTTTCTTCAGACAAGCCGACGGACTACTCTCCTTCCTTTCGAGATAAAAGTCAAGATACTTGCTATATCTGTCAAAAGAAAGGGCATTGGGCTACAGAATGTCCAGACCGTCAAAGAAGCAAGGCCAGTGTCAAAAGAAACAAAAGTCAAGATACCTGTTATCATTGTCAAGAGAAAGGACATTGGTCTTCAGAGTGCCCTAAGAAACAACAGGAGCAGGAGAAGGAGGAAGAAGAAACAGAGGTAGCCTTGACAAAAGAAGAACCCAGACACGTTCAGAAAGAGAAGACAGAAAAGAAAAGAAGACGAGAAAAATGTGAGGAAGAAGAAGACGAAGAAGAGGAAAAAAGTGTAAAAGTGAAGAAATTGAAAAAACAGAGAGAGTGAAAGAAAAAAGACACAGAAGAAATCTATGAACTTTTTTAAAAGTGTTGTGTTGTGTTATGTTGTGATATTGAATTGTAAAAAATTTGTAACAGAATAGACCAAACTGAAAAAAACGTAAGTGTCTCTTGGTTTTCATTATTTAGAAATAATAAGGACCTACACTCATACACTCACAACACGTACATCATAGGGTTAAAGAAGGGATTTTGAGTTTTAATTGATTTTGGCAAAATGAATAGTCACTCTTTTCGAGAGTATTGGGTAGCCCTGAAAAGGACTGTTGAGTGTTTGTTTTTTCCTTAGAACAAACTCAGGAACGAGAATCAATTCGCTTTAACTGTCTTAAGCCTTTGCCACGGCCAAGGCCTACTTGTGGACTTGCTCCTGTCAATGATTTAGTAGATATCACTAGGGGTGGTATCTGTGGTGTAGTCACAGGGTTAGGTTGTTTGGCTCGGGAAGGTCTTTTTCTCTTGGGTCGTAATAAAGAAGTCTGATACATTTGTTTCAGACTTCTTAACTCGGCCAAAATGTCCAAGAGTACCGTGACCGTTTGACTTTCGCTGTTCTCCTTCTCTCCTAGACTTTGTTTCTTCTCTACTGCTTCTTCTTCCTGTTGTTTCCTTCTTGCCTCTTCTTCTTCTTCTCGCTGTTTCTGTTCAAGAAGAAATGCTTGCTCTGCTTCTTTCTGCTGCTGTAAAAATTTCTCCAATTCTTCTCTCTGTCTTTGTTTAAAATCGTCGACACGTGGTAATGAAGGAGAAAGTGGCGAAGGTACTGGTACCGGAACAAATTCTTGGGAAGAAGATAAAAAATCCACTAAATCCCAGTTGAAATCAACCTCTTCGGGAAGTAGCACTGTGTTCACTTTGGTAGCTGCTGCTGTACCATTACTTCTCGTCTCCACAGCCGGTGCACCCCAATTCATTGTCTTCTTAGGTTCCGTCATGTTTCACAAAACACTACCGCATCGATTCACTGCGCACAGACGCTAGTGTGCCTATATAGGAAATGTGACGTCACAGGTAGCTCTCTTCGGATTGGAAGACAGACTCCGCGAAGTGACTGAATTTTGTAACGCGTGTTGGGATTGGTGAACCCTTTCAATCCGTTTCGATCCGGTCTTCCACTATAAATAAACGCGGTTCACTTCATTCCCTTCACCTGTTCTCGTCACAGAGAAGATGTTGATCGACGTAGAATCCTCTACTTTGGTATCCTCAATGCTGTTCCGTACAGACTTACCCATGTATGTGAAAACAAAATGGACTGTCATCCGGATCACCGGGGCCACTCTTTGGAAAAGAAGATGTTATGTGGAAAGACAAGGCTGTCTTAAGCGGACTCTCATCTACGGACCAGAAGTGAGACACAGCTTAAGACAAACTTTGAGAAATTTGAGGAAGATAAGAAGACCTATGCGATGTCCTGTATGTTAACAGAATAGTGTTAACATCACATAACAAACAACGGCCCTTTTCAGGGCCACTTCCAATACCTCGAAAAGATCTTAATTTTCATTTGGTCTCCCCCCTAAACGAATATATATATATATATATATATAAAACCCTTCCTCTACTAAAAAAAAGAAACATGCCACCTGTCGCTTATCGCTCTACAAACCCCCAGTCTCCTAGTCACCGCTCTACAAAAATTTCCATTGACGCTATACAGGCCCAGGGTGTTGACCTACTTTCTTGACGCTATACTGGCCCAGGGTGTTGACCTACTTTCTTGACGCTATACTGGCCCAGGGGGGGTCTGTAATGCTAATTCCCATTGACGCTACGGTAACCCACTATGCTACTAATGGAGATAGAGATCAGCGGTCAACGTTTACAATCCAAGTAAAACTAAACATTCGGAAGCCATATGTGAACATTTGGGTATATAAAAATAACATTATTATGACAGAATGCAATAAATATCATGGTGTGTGCCAAAGGTGTTAGGGTGAAAACAAAATACTATATCGTTATGATAATGGCTCATTGGACTTCATGTAAGGTTACACACTTTAGACAGCCCAGCTCATAGCTCCGCATATCAGGTTCCAATGTTTTGCATGATAGTAATATTCTGCTAAATCTGCTATCGAATACAACTTCTCAGATTTTTTAATTATGCAAATTTTGGTCTAGAAAATATGTACGGTAACATAGCACCTGAAGATTACTAAAGCCGTTTGCACCAGAATTTGTGTGTGTGTGTGTGTGTGTGTGTGTGTGTGTGTGTGACTTAGATTTTAACGTAGCTTTAACAATTTTTCAGTCATATCGCTACGATGTCTGCAGTGTGACAGTTTATAGTGATGTCTAGCACTGGGGCATCATGCTTCAGACATGTGGCATGATGTCCCACCCAGTCACATTATCCTGACACCAGGCCGACCAGTCCTAACACTAACCTCTTAATGCGGAACGCCAAGCGAGGCAGCTGTTAGTACCATTTTTTAAAGTGTTTGGTATGACTCGGCCGCGGTTCGAAGCCACGACCTTCCGCATCCGAGGCGGATGCTCTAACCACTAGGCCACCGGAGCGGTCACCAGAATTTGTGATATCTATATCACGCCAGTCCTGGACGAAACAGTACTAGTGGATAATGGTCCATGCGGTAGGTTTGTGCCATATTATTGCCGATCTAATAGAATGTACATATCACTTTATGCAAGTTTCTTCCAGTCGGATTAAATATCAATCGTACCTTTGCTGGTAAACTAACTTAATTAGTCCTTTTTAAATTAAAAACGGTTAATAATAATAATAATAATAATAATAATAATAATAATAATAAAACTCTACTCACGCAAACTGTTTCCGGCAAGCTTTGCTCAAGATTTACCATCCAGGTAGCTATTTATACGGGCTCACTATTTGGCTTAGAAAACCCAACGAGGTTATCGTGGGGTTCAGATAAACTGATGTGGAAAATTGAAAAGAGAAACAACAAATACAAACATAACAACAATAACCCCACCCACCCCAAAGAAACAAACACAAACCAATACAAGGGTGTCGGATGCAAAATGTACAGCTCTTTAATTTTAGTTGTAATTAACAATTACAAGCAACGATTGAAAGCAATTAATGTAATTACTGTTCAATAGAGACGGTGGTGTTTCATATGTTGCAAATATATGCACCGACATTAAATAAAGATTCTTTGAACTTGATATCTTGCGTTAATTACTGTACAATATTTTAGCGTATCATTAAATAACTTGAGTATGTAGCACTACAGATTTAAATAACCACGTGGACTAAGCCCCAAGTGGTATCATACGAAAATTTAATATTTTATTTTTGCAATATAATAGAGGATGAATTTAAATATTATTGTAACCAACCAAAACATGATCAAATTGTAAACTTCAGAGTGAACTAATGACGTCTGCAATAAAATCTTTTAAATAACGTATTAAAATTTAGTAAAAGGTACACGTTCTCGACAAGACTCATTTAACTAATGTGAAAGGTTATAACTATATATTTTACATTTGTTGCTTTAACTACTTCTGTTTTAATAATGTACTCACTTTTTCGGTTTCTTTTTAATTGTGTTGCTTATATGTTTCCTTTATTATAATCTTTGTTTTGTTTTTTTTATAGATGTTTGTTAGCCCCGTTAATACACATTCACGAATCATATTGGTTTTTTTTTTTGGTTTTAACGCACACGTCTAAAAGTTTTGATTATGTTTCATACTATTGTATTTCCCTACTCAATGCTCTAAAAGTTCATTTTTCTCATTAACATCGTTATGTAATGGTTTGTATAACTGTAATGTGCTTGCCATTTTCTACATCACCACGTAATGATCTTGATATTTGAACTTTATTCAGAAGCTAAGCTCGTATACTAACTCAGCCGCTAGATTGACAACTCAGCCGCTAGATTGACAACTCAGCCGCTAGATTGACAACTCGGCCGCTAGATTGTTCTAAATTTATTGCAAAATAGTTATATTGGACAATGGTATGAATAATTAATTTAATGCCGATTAAGTTATTTATTGCCTTTTTGACATTTTCAGCCACAATTATTTTGAGCAGGTATTATAAAAAAAATGACAAAAAAAAATATGAACAAGGAAAATAAAAAGGGGAAAGCATACTAAATAAACTATACACATATTTCTGATAAAAATAGTGAAGAATGGACAAAAAATTTAAAATGACAAAAATATATATCTATGCAATCTAATGTATATTATTACTATTTCTAACGGAAGATCAAACACCCAAATAACTTGCGATATAAGACCCAAATTACATAACTGTATAAAGTATAGGAATCTACTGGTTTACATGCTTTATAAACACTAGGTTTGTATATATATATATATATATATATATATATATATATATATATATATATATATATATATATATATATATATTTTGATATACGTATCTCTTAAATCTTTGTTTATTACATTTTCAAGAACGAAATCACATCATCAACAATGATATTCATATTGCAAAAGACACATATATTCAATTTATCATTGTAACTTAAAACAAGACCACAAATTCATGCAAATACCGCCGCAAAGAAAAGACTTGCCTAATTATCAAACATATATCAGAAACTGAATCTTTCAGAAGTTCGACAAAAGCAGATAGCTATGCGATCAAGTTAGCACGTCAAGCCAAGAATGTAATATATTTTCTGAAATGGAAGATCTTTGCCACTCAATATTCTGGCGAAAACGTTGATTTCAGTGAGCGCATGGATAGTCATCAAAGCAAATTCGCAACAAATCAAAGTCGCCAACCGTTCGCCCACCACCACAACTCGAATAACATTCAGTCGCATTCCTCGATATACTACTGACTGAATAAAACCCTGGGTAAACCGACATAGAATGCACAGGTTAGGAACAATACTGAAATACTAAAATTGAAAACTTCTCTAGAATTCGGGCTAAATGAAAACTCGAACCTTTCCGTTGCAGTCTTATCAAAATTATAACCTGTGAACAGTTTTTCGCCCGCTTGCATTTTTTTTTTTTTTTTGTGAAAATATTTATACAAGTAATTATTATTATTATTATTATTATTATTATTGACGAAGATCCCGCTACACAATTTTTCTGAGATATTTCCTTTAGAAAATCCAGGCATAACTCTACCGGGATATAATGTCTTTAGCAAAACTTGGTGATAGCGTTTTCCTCACGTCGTGTTTACGTCATTTGTTTGCAAACTGGAATTAAGTCAAATCATATTGGTTCTCTGTGATAAACACAACAACCCTTTCATTTATTATTGTTGCACAACTTTTTATTTGTATATCTCTTGTTGTAAATTCCCGCAGTGTTTCTAAAATTAAGGAGTTCACATGTCTGTCTGATATGTATTAATTTCATTTATTTAATGTGACACGATTAGCCTATTTTGCTAAGAAAAGTCCTCATAGAATATCTTGTCCCCACTTTATTTTCAATCTGTACAAGTTCTTGACTTGACGAAAGCCACTTATGTCCCTTATATGCACCTTACACATGACAAATTTAGAATCGAAAGTAGAAAACCGAATTAAAGGAGTGTAAATATTACAGTGGGATATATAATTACTCATATTTCAAGTGGTAAGCCATCAGGCCCGTAGAGTGGATACGCACAAATGTAAATAGAGAGATCACACCGCCTCTAAAGCTGGAACAGAATGGTCATGCACTATTTGTTCCAGCGAGCACACACGTGAATATCCGAGAACGGATGCTTTGTATTTAAGCTAAAATCCTAACTAGGTTGCCCCCCAAACAGAATACGAGTTATGCAAACGTTACAGAAGATAATTCTGTCGCATAATCTTTATAAAACATAGCCAATACCGAATAAGATAAGATTCATTGAAACAACACTTGAAAAAGTAATAAGGATATTAAGCAATAGAAAAACACAAAAAGAAACGAATTATCGTTAAAAACTCACATAGATAAAATGTAACATATGCGCCCAAAAATTATGCGTCGAGTTTTTAAGTATCATTGTTGACTACTATATCGACATAATGTGCAAGCAATACATTAAGACAAGAAAATCATAGTTCAATAACAGCTAGAGTACCCCTATCGACATTGTACTTAAGCAATCAATAAAGATCAGAGAAGTTTAATAACTGCTGGATATTTTCACACACCAATAAACGTAGGTGCCACGAATCTGTACAATTGCGCTGAAGTTTGACAACGTTTTCGGTAAGAGAACCTGTAGTGCAGTGATTATCTAAACTTTATTTAATAAAGGTGGTGTTCACTATATTTGTAAAACTGTCTACTCAGTTATCATTTTTCCCAATCAGTCTAATTTGGCGAAAGTGAATTACGAACAGTTAGTTATCTATTAATAAACATACAATCGATCTTCTTCTCTGTGTTAAATAGAAAATATGTTCCTGTTAGATCTTCTCGATGCCGTCTTCAGTAACTAATTCGCTAGCAAAGGGAACGGGAGAGCAGCGATGACAATGCAGAATTTTACCGCCTCAATGGGTACGTTGTATTCGACTAATACACACGACATTTTGAGTCGAGTAGGACGTGTATACTTTTGTGTATGGTATAATGCGAAAAGATACCAACCAAAAAGGGACATAGATACGTTTATTTCAAAACTTTATTACTAAGTAAGGTCGTGGCAATCCATCTCTGCCATTATTACAAAACGGGGACGACCTCATTTCGAGGTATGTCTTCAGGATATTGGTATGAATTCTCACCGATGTCCCCGCTTTGCATATTTTTCAAAAGCGCGCGACCGCGCGCGCGCGCGCACACACACACACACACACACACACACATGAGTCTCACATAAGACTTTAAGACTTTGAAAAATTTCAATTTGTTCGGTAGTTTTGGGAAATCGGAATAAAAGTTTGGGCCAATTCTCCCCTTAAAATTGCAATCGCTATTCTGTTTGTTTCGCTGAAAGATGATAATGCAACTTTTGTTTTTATTGATTTTCAAATTCCAGTTTACCTAGTACAAGTGAGCGATATCACGCATTGCTTGTAAATGAGCAGGGGTTGTCGTTATAAGGTGATATCATCCGCTTACGCAGGATTTCCAGAAGAAATTTATCCTACGGTTATTCCTAATTTGGAATCTAACAACTTCAACAAATCATTGATATATGCACCAGATATACAAGCATGGTATATAACAATTTATTAGCATGGCATTGAAAAGATTTGTAATAACTTCTATCAGATTTTTGCCCCTATATCTTATATACTCATTCTGTAGGTTATCTATCCCAGATGCTTTATGTAGCTTAAGTTGTTTTATGGATGCTACTCTTTCATCAAATGTAAACTTTGCACTCAGAATGGGGTCTTTAAGATCAGTTTCTTTATTCATCGTGGGACTAGTGAATGAAGTATTGAATGAAGTATTCTCTGTGGTGTATAGGTGTTTAAAGTATCTGGCAAATAAAGTTAGTTATCTCTTTGGATTGAATGGTGTTTCTCCATCAAATTTTAGTTCGAAAATAGCTTCTTGAGTTTCTGCCAATATTACGTGTTTTACTGTATAATTCTAAGAAAGCCTAATATCTAACTCTGCTACTTCACCTATATCATTAAACATGCTTTCTTTATATGCAGTCACAGCTTGCTCTTGATGTTTTTTAAAAATTCTCTATTGGCATCTTTGTATTGTTTGTAGGTGACATATCCTGGGTCCCTGGGTCTCCTATTTACAATCCATATCCTTCCAAACTGTATACCCCTTTCATGTACTTAATGGACATCATTTGACCAATAAGGTTTTGTATATGGATTATAAGTCATTGTGGGGATGTTGTGTATTGCCGCCTCTTTTATATAGTGTATTATTTAATTCTTCGTTTCGTTTTGGAGTTGACGGGATGGAATATAATAATTCATTTGTTCCTTTGTCAACCTCTAGTTGGTAAAAGATGAGCCTTCCTGTGTCAGCTGTGTGCCATGAAGGGAAAGATATATAGAAGGAGTCGGACTACCTTGCGACTGGGACGGAGAGGTTGCTGTATACTACGTGGTGATCTGACCCCAAACATGTATCCTGATTTGCAAAGACCTTGCAGTCATTTACATATTGAAGCAAACAATTGCCAACAAGAATATAGTCAAGAGTTGTTTTAAGAGGTTCAAATGTGTAACTCAAGCTCTTGTTAAAGTTTGTCTTGCTTAAGGTCACTAAGTTGTTTTTGTCAATAAAGTTTATTAGTAATTGGCTTTTGTGGCGTGAGCACCAAGATCGGGAAATTTCATCATATGTATTAAACACGAAAGGTGGAATTTTTCAGCTCATGTTTAGTTCAGTTCCTACGATTCGGTCGTTACCCCAGTTTTAGTTGTTTGACAGAATATGCAAGATTGTTCTTATGCATTATTGCCACGCCACTTTTTCTACCTTTAATTTTAAAGTCATTCTCACTATTATATAATTATTGCGTTTGGTTTCAAGCGTGCACTGCATCTGAAGTTCTCTTCCTTTAGGTTCAACTTTATCTCATTTTCCAAGATTTCTCTAGTGGCGAACAGATGTTTTGTTCGTAATGAACGACCTTACTTTTTTCTGCCTGGAGTTGACTTCTGTCAGGATACCCTGGTGCCCGATGCAGTAGTATTTGAACTCCACGATGTGTTTTGCAATGAATTCTTCCCGCGATCTAACGGGATCAATATAAAGACGAATCTCCTTTTGTCCACCGATATTATTTAAGGATGCAATTTGAGATTGCTGACACAAAGTGTCGTTTTGGTTTTGGTTTTCATCCGGGGTATCCAACTGACAGCTCCATTGTGTACCCCTTATCACGAAGTGAATAGCTTTGCTCTGGGTATCGACAATTGCCCTGTGAGCCAGTTGGCTTGAGTTGTTGTCCTGCGATTCGGTCGTTACCCCAGTGTTCGCTGTTTTGACAGAATATGCAAGATTTTTCTTATACATTATTGCCACACCACTTTTTCTACCTTTAATATTAAATAGTCATACTCACTATTATCTACTTTAGTGTAGTTTGCATAATTATCGTGTAATGTATTCAGGAATATTTCTGATTGGCTTGTTAATTTGTGTTCACATTACTGCAATATAGTATCTAATAGATGAATAAATTATAAACACAGAGGGCAGAGGACATTATGTCCCTTTCGCTCCTAGTAAATAAATTAAGACCATTATCAGGCATCACAATAAGAAACAAAAACAAAAATAGGCAAGTTCACAACTTGATTGAATTTGAGTGAGCAGCACAGTAACAACATACAAACAAAATACTACCACTGAACCTGAGTATCACACGTCTTCTTTGAAGTTATTTCGCTTATTTAGAATCATCTTATTCATTGTCATAATCATGGTCATCGACATCATAGTCATTATAATTATATATGTTGCTTCTTTCACCATATAAATCTGAGTTTTTGTCATGATAGTTATGGTACTCATCTGAACCAGGTGATTCCTTGCCTCTGAATAAGTTTCCTCTGTCGTATCTTGAACAAAGCTGGTCTCTTGTCATCCACATCTCACAGGTTGCACCGGTAGGTCAAATAAAATCTGGATGTTCTACAATTCCTGACCCCTCAGCAGGAATGTTTATCCTAACAATGATGATTCTACGATTCCTTCTGCGAAACATTCGTATTGTTGTGAGATGCAACTCGTTGTTTTCCAGGTACGATAATATTCCCGATCGCGAAGATCTGTTATCAATGTTTCCCAGAAAATATCCAGCAGTTTTGCGTCGTGTTACACCAATAAATAGTTGATCATTTCCTTCATCGCGATTAATGATCCACATTTTCCCATTTGTATCGAATATTTCACGCCTAGTATTGTTTTTATTCTCATGCGTTGGTATATTATTAAGTGTAATGTGTGTGTGTGTGTGTGTGTGTGTGTGTGTGTGTTTTGGGTACCACGTATATGTGTGCTTCTGTCCGTTCCATTACTACTTTGATTTGGGTAAGACTTACTAACAGTATCCTTCTTTTTTGGTTATTCTTGCATGGATTGCATATGTTTGGTTACATCTGTTCACAGACATGTTGGTAAAGGGTGTTCTATCCGTGTCTAACGGTATCGTCGTCAGACTGAAATTATTTGGCTTATGCAGTGATTTTAAATCACCGATAACAACTTGTGCAAAGTTAGGAGAGGAATGCTCAGGTACGACAATATTCCCGATCGCAAAGATCTGCTATCAATGTTTCCCAGAAAATATCTAGCAGTTTTGCACCGTGTTACACCAATAAATAGTTGATCATTTCCTTCATCGCTATTAATCTGATCCACATTTTCCCATTTGTATCGAATATTTCACGCCTATGTTTGTTTCTATTCTCATGCGTTAGCATATTTGTTATGTATATTTAATTTGCATTGTTTATTAGTTAGTTCCTATTTTAATATTTTTATCTCATTACATGCTATTGTAATGTAACATTGTATGTTGGACTTGACCTTGTCCAAAACTGAGTTCATTTTTGTTTGACCTGTATTGACTTGTTTTGGTAAACATCTAGTACATAGCTAAATTATTCTCTATGTGTAGTTTTGTTTGAAATCAGAATTATTATTAATTGACGTAATATGTTTATTTGGGTCTAGGTCTATGTTTTGGAATTTCCTTAGTGTATTTTACATAGTCCAGGTTCTGGTTTCTAATAATAATTAATATTTTTATTTTGCAAGCATCATGATCATTCTAGAAGGTTGTTTTCCATTAGGTAATATTTATTTTAGAAAATGCTAATTGTGACCCGAGGTCAAGTAGAGAACTATATAATCTTGTAACTGAGAGGATTTTTCAGTTGTGCTTTAAGATCTAGCACTTTCAAGTTGTATTATATGTTGTGTCCAGTATTTCATTTTTAGGCTGGAAATGTATTTCTTCAAATTATTGAATACAAGTGATTATTTTATCTGGATATACAAATGTGCTCTGATAACATTCTTGGACAGAGACATTCACTGGAATTTATAATGATTTCAAACCAGGAATTATATTACTATAACAGACACATTAGCACCTTCAGCTCATATGATTTAATTTGGACTTCTACTAAGTTTTATTCAGGACTTTTAATTATTAGGACTTGTGTCTGTAATTCTAGAATTATTTTGGGATTTAATTCCCTATACCGCAAGTTCTTTTTCTCATTTTCAGTTTGTATTCGAGGGAAATAAATTATTTGTTGAATTTTACAAAGCTTGCTGCTTTTCACTCTTTTCTGTTACTAATTTGTAGAGCATAGATTTGTAACATATTATTAAGCGTAATGTGCGTGTCTTTCTTTGGGAACCACCTATGTGTGTGCTTTCCTCCGTTCCATTACTACTTCGATTTGGTTAAGACTTACTAACACAGTATCCATCTTGTTGGTTGCACGGATTGCATATGTTTGGTTACATTTGTGCACAGACATGTTGGTAACGGGTGTTCTATCCGTGTCTATCGGTATCGTCGTCAGACTGAAATTACTTGGCTTACGCAGTGATTTTAAATCACCCTTAACAACCTGTGCATACTTAAAAGAGATATACTCGACTTCACTGATTTGGACAGGCGAGTTGTTAGTCGTGTTATCAGTTATCGACGCCTGAGACCCCGTGCCATCTGCAGAGATAACGGTATTTTGGGCGAGTTTACACTTCATTAGTTGGTGAGTTTGCCACTTCATTGGTTTTGCCTGATGACATGTAAGACACTTTATTTGACAGTTTTTAAATAGTTGTTTCTATACTTTCTAAGCGCATATTGTTGCTAGGTTCCTTTAATTCACTGAAGTCACAAAGTCTCCTTGATGAGTATTTCTTGAGAGCATCAAGCACTGTAAGTCTGGCGTCAACTTCAGTTTTGAATTTTTTAAGGTTGGATCTGAGACTGGCGTTTTTCCTCTCTAATTTAGTAATCTTTTCGTCACGTACTTGGATAAGTTTTGCTGTGTTGACTAGATCGTTTTCTAAGTCATTCACTCTCGCAGCAAGAGAGTGTAGTTCCATTTTAGACTCGGCTATCATTTAGTTTGTTGCAAGTAGATTCCCTGTTAGTACTACTACAAAGTGGGGTTGGAGGTACTCTTGACGATGATGTCTTGCAAAATATATTTCTCCTACTTCTGAACTGTCACCATTTAACAACAAATACTATCCGTAGCAATCTCTAGCATACTTTTCCGCATTCGTGCCTTGTTTTATTGTTTCCCTTGCAACTTACTTTTTATTAGGAAATGCTTGCAGGCTTTCTGATCTACTAGCTAGCCCCGATCTACACCATGAGACCATATCTTCTTTTCCGTTTGATAGTTTTAAGAACGTATTATTGTGAGCTTGTTTAGGGACTCGATTAAAATCGTTGTCAATGTGCTCAATAGTGCTCTGGTCAAATATGTGAGCATTGTGATTCAGATTGACAATAGCAGTCAGCGTTACTGAATTATCCTCGTCAAAAGTCTCGCCTGGGTACGATTCGTATCTGTTTTAATGATGCTTGAATAGGGTCAATCGTGATATGTTTTAGCCTGAGGACTGCATTTGTTGCGATTTATATATGAACACATTCACGTTGCTTGGTATTGTAGGCTCAATAAAAAGCACTATTACAGACAAAAACAGTTCATTTGCATATGAATAGAAATCAGGCTAAAAAAAGAGCGGGAGTCTTTCATCCCTAATTTAAGAGAAATCACTCATAATCACTTCAATTTTCACACATGATGAAGATACCAATATTAACGTTGCAGTAAACCAAAAATGAGGTAATAATTTAGTTGCATATAGTAAAATTTTCCAATACTTTCTGAGCTGACGGAAACACGACTTGAGGCTCGTTTAACACTTTTGAAATTGCCTTTTTGTGAAAAAAAAAAAATACGAACAGAAAAGGGACATATATACGTTTATTTCAAAGCTTTATTAATAAGTAATGTATTGGCAATCCATCTCTGCCATTATTACAAAACGGGGATGTCCACTTTACGAGGTGTCTCCACGATATTAATGTGTATTCTCACTGATGTACCCGCTTTGCGTCTTTTACAAACGCGCCCGCAAGCACACACACACACACACACACACACACACACACACACACGAGTGTAAAATAAGTCTTAAGCCTTTGAACAATTTCAAACTGGGCTGAGTCATGTGAACTGATTTTGTCTTCCTTGTCCAAATCTTATCTTCAACTGTCTTTATTTATCATTTCATAAGTGGCATTTCTTTGTGCACGTAGAAATCTCATCTCGTATAAAAAGATTTATGTGCAGCGCGACTTATCTCTACCCTTATAAAGGTGCTCGCATAAAAAGACAAATAAAGAACCACTAGCTTTACCTTAGGCTTGTATACTTAATTTGAATAGATAGGGTCACAATAATATATAATAAACAATAACAATTGTTACAAACCGCATCTCAAAAAGCTTTATTTAGTGAACTGTTTAATACATTTTGTATCTTAATCTTTAGAAGTAGAAGTGGAAATAGCACACGCTGTATCGCCCAACCGTGATTTATATAATGGCTTCAGATATAGCTTGAAATGAATTCTTTTCTTGGTACTTCTATTGAAAACTGCCAATTTGGAGGTATTGGATGAACGTATCAAACGTAGTTAAAGGATTTGTTTCGGAATAATATGATAACAGTGATGAACAAAATATAATTCAATTTTGTATGCCTTGGGTCTGGAAATATTGCCTATTACTCTGTATTAAATGATGATTGCAGACACTGAAACGTTTCAACCGAAACTCAAACTCAATTGTAAAATCAGAAAACTTAGTAAAAATATACCTTGAAGTTAGATTCGTGAACTTTCAGAATCATCTAAACCTCTATTAGCCTGCTAAATTTCGATTATTTTGATATCCTCGACGTGTAATATCTGAGTTGGATGTTTTGAGGTTATTCTTGAATTTCTCGCGTAACATGGTTAAAAGTTACTGGGACTGGATATTGTTGCTTTTTAGATTATATATTATCATGAACAAAGCCATTTTGATCAGGTTTAATATCGAACATTACAAGGATTCTAAGTGTGATCAAGAAACTCAAATGCAATACATACTAGTATCACAATACCTGTAGCGTTATCTTGGTTTGTGACAAAGCAATGGAACAGTTTAAAAACCTATTAATTTTTACTTATGTCACGGAATTGTATAAATCACTTTATTTATTATATACATGTACTCGGGTTTCGTTTTTTGTGTACGACGATACCCGAGGGTGATTTATGTATATTGTACATTATTTCGAAACAGTGAGTTCGGTTTATCCTATGCCGCACGTGCGAAGTGCTTTCGATAGGAAAATACGAATTCTTCCAGTGCAGAGACGATGTAGGCTGCATTGTCTGTGTATAAATGCCTCACCGTAAGGCGATACCTTCATATTACGGAACGTCTTGTCAGTAAGCAGTCTACTGTCGCCCAAGCCAGCAGCAGAGAGCAAGGGGGCCAAAGACCAGTTGCTTACCGCCAAAATAGCAGCTCAGACAGTGGGCCGTAATGAATCACTGGCACACGGCACCTCTTTGGATGAACCTTTTCACCTCTTAGGAGGTAAACCCGTAAAACAAATACAGGACTATCTAAATCGGATTTGATACCGGAAACGAACTGACCTTGATTCATGGATTTGGACTGTACTATTTTAAAGGAGAAATGGAACGGAACTGGACTTTGTTATAAGGATATAGAATTATTATTCGCAGAAATTTACAAAATAAGCCTTTTCGGAGGTAAACCCACAAAACAAAACATATGACTGCTTTAAAAGGATTCGACATTGGAAATGAACCGACATCGATTCATGGATATGGTCTGTACTATTTTAAAGGAACTGGACTCTGAATTAAGGATATACAATTATTCTGTATGGAGTCATATCATATTTAATACACAAACTTCGCAAGAAGTTTTTCTAATCCGCAAAACAGACGACTCTTAACGGATGTTACGACCCTGTAGTTAAATTACATATGTGTTAAAATTAAATTCTTCTAATTCTTTGTTTCATTTTTATTTTATTTTTACATCATTAAATGTAATTATTATTATTATGATGATTATGTTTGCATGGGTCTAATAGTTTGTTAGAAACATCGTATTTAATTAAAACGTAAATGTGACTCGTGTAAGCACGATTTTTGTATGACGGGTTTTGCGTAGCAAGTAAACATTCAGCAGTAGGTATGTAAATGATTGGCTAATGCTTGTTCAGGTTTTCGTAATGTCCAGATGGATTCCGAAATCACACGTGTTTCGTGCGTGTGTACATGTAATGACGCATTAGCTTGTTTTAAATGCTCAGTTACCTGTAAGAAATATTTAGTCATTGAGATAGTCGTAGTCATAGTCGTGGTCAGTCATAGCTGAGAGTTGCAACATAACATCTTACAGAGTTTCTAATACCTTAAGGAAAAGGTATTTCTGTGCTGGAAAGAGTTGTGCATTCGTACAAGGAACAACATGTGTTGTTAGTGGTGGTAGCTGTATTTCATCTACTTTCTAAATAATTATTTTCCCTGGAGAACAACACTACTGGCTTTGGACAAAGACATTTGATGAAATTACTTCTAAATCGGAACAGAACAATACAAATTGTGCTTTACAGTGAATATTTTGGACATTCTGTGTTAGCTTTCGTCTGACGTCATCATCCGCCATCTTGGATCGGAACTGAGATTCAGACTGTATCAATTTAGAACTGTTTATTCACAGGACTTGTGTGTTTTCACAAATTTAGAACATATTTTTGGATCTTCTTCGTAAATCGTAAGTCTTGTTTCGCCTATTTACCTTTTCACCGTGTTTTCTAGGGAAATAAATTATTTTTGTTAAAATTTACAAAGCTTGTTGTCTTCACTCTTTCTTTGTGTTCTTTGTTACTTTGAACGAGCCGATACGTAACACGGAGCCACCCAGGAACACTGACGACTCTTAAATGAGTCAACCTAGAACACTTGCTAATCATCACCGGGGAGGGGGGGGTGCTTTTACAAAGAAAACATAAGAAAGGAAAATGTGTTCTCTACGCCACTAGCCAGCCGGAAATTTACAAATACATTACCGTATACGATACCAACTATGAAAACAGGAATAAAGGAAAAACTGTGCAAATATAGCCCCTTATTATTCCTTGAGAAATACAAAATGTTCTCTACGCTACTAGCCAAAATAATTTGGAAAACAGTATGCTAAGGCATACAGGGAAACTGGTATACACATAAAAACATGCAAACATGCACGCACCAAAACCAAAAACAAAGCACTTATACAACTTATTAATTATTTATTAGTTATTTAATTATATTTCGGCTTTATTACCTAACAACTTTCAAAATTCTAGTACCGATAGGCTTTTAGATAAGGAATACAACCTTAATGAATTTGATCTAAATAGTACCGTCCAAAAACATACAGGGGGAGCTTTGACAACATAGCACTCATAATCTGCACAACACAGGACGCTATGACTTGCCAAGTCACTTCGGAAAACTAACCGATTGATTCCAAGGAAAGGAAACCCACCCTGGGACTTGGTAGTTCCAAGGGGTGGGTGGGTGGGAGTACTGTCCTAAGTTCTAAGCAAGGGAGGATAGAAACCAGGCCCACTGCCAGCCCAAGCAAAGGGATGGGAGTATAACCTCACCAAACTTTAAGGGATAAGAAAAACTCTAAAAGATTTGGTGAACAAACATAGAGCAACCCTGTCTAAATTTGTTTATTTTTTTTAGTAATGTAACACATAACTGCAACACTGAAGGGTGAGTGGCACACCTACACCGTAAAACTTTTTCCCGAAACACCAGGGTGCTACCTTAAAGTCCATACCAGCTAGAGATGCTGGGGCGGGTTGAAGGGTATCAACACCTATTTAGGGACTTGCACATCTTCAGCTGTAGAGGTATGTAAGTTACTTATTAATTTCTTATGTATATTATTTCTTACGCATATTGTAAGTTGTAGCTATTGTACTACCACGTTTATTTTTGTATATTTTCAATGTAGCTTTGGCTTGTGTAGTATAACGCAAATATTTTCTATTCTTGTTTGTGACTCAGCAAGAGATTTATACTAGCGATATAATAAAGTTGCATTTTATTAAAAAAACGTTTAGTACCATAGGAATCTTCTGAACAGGTTTATTGCTTTGCAATTTTGACCGATAATGTAATTTGTATAGCTTACCGTATATAACGTCATTACATGTTATCGTATATGCCCGTTTCATGCATAGTACACGGTGTTAGATGTATTTTCAGCTGATCAGAGTGATCAATGGTGATCGTAGTCGACGTGGTACAAACTGTAGAGCTAACCATAGAAGCTGACCAATAGCAGCTGTAAAGAAACACAGCAGCCGTAGTGCTGAGTGAACAGTGTTGCTGGTCGAGTAGCAGGTGATCTGGCGTTTCTGACCGAATTGGTGGGCGCTGATTGCTTGATTGACCAAGGAATTGAATGGTGGTCGGTGACTACCTATAATGCTGATTGCTTGATTGACCAAGGAGTTGAATGGTGGTCGGTGACTACCTGTAATGCTGACTGCTTGACTGATCAGTGTGACTGGTAGCCAAGTATTCTAGTGACGGAGTGTTTTGTGCTACTCCATGCATGAAATCTTGTAGCCGTGGGCTAATTTTGGGGTTTGTTATACCCAGTGTTTTGGGAGTGTAAAGATGTTTTGAATGATATCTATCCCTTTGTTTTCATCATTTTGCTATTTGAGTAAAGTACCTCAATTTTCACTATTTGAGTGAATACATTTTACTATGAGTAAAGTACATCATTTTTTATTATTTTGAGTAAAACGCATCATTCTTTTCGTCTTGTGAAATTACTGTGAATCGTTCACCTTTATCCTTGTACTGTGAAAGGTCATTTAGTTGTATTTATATTTGTTGCCTTGTTAGGTTCGTGCGGATTATGTTAATTTGTCCAATATTTGGATCTTATATACGCACCGATTAATCATAAATCTATACCACTTGAGAGATAAACACCATTCATTAAAGTTTCATTTTTAATCTTTCACGTGAAGAATAGAGCTGGTTTCCAGGATGACGGTTAACTTCAGATCTAATGATAAATAAACATGCATTAACTCAATACAAATGTGCAGGGTGCAAAACATTACCGATATCCAACTCGTACCCATTTCATGGTGTTAACGCTCATGAACAATTCGTAAATGTGTGGACGAAACTTTAGAACTTATACAGAACAAGTTTTTAGTCTTTTTTCCGACAACACTAGTGCACCTTTAAACTTAAAACTCATGCAAAATGATACACTGAAGAGCACATATCACCTTTGTCTTATTTGGGGAGAGAATATATATATATCGTAGATTTTAAGGATTATTGGAAAGTTGAAATACCGATATTATTGAAAACACATATTTTATCCAAACACGGTTACATGTATTTTATTCACGCATCTACAAGTAAATCTTATGGCAAGATATTGCAGGTTCTATTTAGATTTTGTCGAGGATTTATATTCCCTGGCAGATGGAGGGGTCTCATACCATGCAAAGGGTATGTGTTGCAATAAAGATGGGCGTGTGCTATTTTGCTCTTGTTCCTTTTAACGGTACTTTTAACACAACATGGACAATGTCATGCAGGGGACATTGGAACTAAATACTTCTCTCAAGGAAACACTGCGACTGGTCTGGTAGAGTATCGCAAGTCTGATATAGCCAATAATGTGCTAAAAGTGCCGTTAAAAATTTCATTTAATATTATCTAGTTGTCACATTCCAAAAATTAGTTAAATAATGAAGAAAAGAAAACCTTCGGAAATTCGAGCCTGGTTCTACCGGATATATTTGCTTACACCGTCTAGCCTGCTTTTGACGTGTACATCTGTTGAAAAATCAATTTTCTAAAGAGACCATTGTAATATTTTTAATTAAATTTGAAATTTTCTTTTCGTAGTTTTGACACACAGTAGATTCTTTATCGTACAACTTAAACAGTCCTTTTCTAGTGGACTGCACGAAAGTACAGCACAATACAGGACCCTTTTAAACGCTAAGATTGTTAAAACTTGAAGATCGATAGAAATAGATTTTATTAAACGTATTCTGGCTTTGGCCTTACTCTTTGGATAATAGCAATCTGTTTTTCTTATGTGTATATTATTACAAAACAGTGGTCTTAAAATTAGTAATAGGAAAGAGCGAGAACCAAAACGTTTTGTAAAATTCAACAAATATTTTATTTTCCTAGAATACAAGGTGAAAATGTTTAAAAGAAATTACGATATTGCGAATTAATCCCAAATAAGTCTACAATTTCTAACACAAGTCCTAATATTTAAAGTTCTGAATAAACGTTAATGATAATCCAAAATAGATCCAACGCTGGAAGTGTTGATGTGTCCGTGGTGGCCCGTGTCGTGGTGATATGCCAACAGTCTGTTCTTGAATCACTATAACACAAGCCAAGAATATATCCTTATTTGAATTTCACTATAATTCCCAGTTAATGTCTCTTTCCAAGAATACAATTTTAGATGTGTACTTTTTATTTCCAGTGAATAAATAATTTCAATAAATGAATTCCAGTCCAAATGGAATACTGGACATAACAATGATGCTACCTCATGATCTGATAGCACGAATAAATAATTTCTTGAAAAACAAGATTATAAAGTCCTCTACATGACCTCAGGTAGCAGTTAACATTTTCCAAAAAAAAAAAGCCTGATACCAAATGAGAAATTTCATTCTGAAAGGTTTCCAATATTTACAAGAACAAAATCGTATTTATAATTAGAAAGTCTATTTACTCAAATTATATTAATAAATGTAATAAATAACATGTAGACCAATCATTTCATGGAGAATTTCCAAAGTTCTAGACTCAGATTGAGATAAACATGTTTACAAAAATAAAATCAATTATTCAGGTCAGGTAGAAAATAAACTTTATTTTGGAGAAGATAAAGTCCAAAATACAATTATCCAAGTCATATAATGAAATAGAAGAAATTATAAGAACTAACAATGCAAATTAAATATACATAATGTCTACAAAGTCAGACAGGTGCAATTTAATTTCTATACATAACAGTACTCGATATAAAACGTTCAATCCACTTGTTATACTTTACTTGTAAGCATCAATAATCATATTATGTTCCTGTTAATTATAGCATCCATTATGTGATAAACAGGCATTACTCAGGCATGTTAAACAATAAAATGTTACGTATTATAGACGTTGCTCATTTGCTATTTACTTTATGCAAATCCCATCTGGCAACATCCTCAAAATTAAGCCATGTGCACAAGGCAAGCTAAAATTTTGAAGAATAAAGAAAATAAGAAAAAATGAATAATATTTGTTACAATCATTTTTATTGTTTCTTTGGAATATTTTGAGCAAAATACTTGTACTAAGAGTAAAATGAGGTGGAAGCTGTGGTTCTGTTTATATAGGCGTACTGGAGACAGTGGTACCAACAGTGCGATAGCAAGAAAATACTAACGGTACGTAGACCGTTAAATGCGTGAATTTATAGTTCTTAGGTATCAGCGCAACGTTTCTCGATGACAATAGTTTGAAAACATATTTACTCATAAGAAATACACATTCGGCCGAAATTTCATTGTGCAGCAAGACTGCTGATATGTAATTTGGGTTATGAAAATGCCAAATGCAGCATTTATTCGGCAATTTCTCACACTAGCCCATGCCCGATGGTCGTTTATCAAAATCAAACAGAAATATATAAACAAAATGAATGTAGGAAAAGCGGAGTTTCATTTGCATATTGAATAACACAATTAGACAGTCATGAAACTTTAACAATATTAATGTTTCTTTAAAAACTGGTGCAGAAAACGTTTTTTATTCAATATATTCATATGGTTCTATGTTGTTAAGTGGTTTTTGAACATTCATTTAAAAATTGTCTTATTTTTAATTACACAGACATATTTGATTGAGGATCTTCATCATTTGTATAAATTTGAAAGCCATTTATTACATGCGGCTTTCTTGCCAATTTGGACAAATTCTGTTGAGCAGTTTTTGAGAAATTGTTATAGATTTTCTTTAATGTTAGTAACGGCGGCCATATTTGATGGCGGACCTGCATAAGCTGGCAACTCATCTCTTTCAGCAATATTTTTGTCAAATTTGGTCAAATTCAGCTGAGTGGTTCTTAAAATTTCTTTTTTACAGGTTTCCCGATTTTTAACAACAGTGCCTATATTGGATTGCGGATGGGGATCAGTTGTACAATTACGAACGCCATATAGATCATAAATGCTTTCTGTCGAAGTGGTCAGATTGTATTGAGTGGCTTTTGAGACATAGTCGTCGAAAGTTTGTTATTTGTTTAGTTATGGAGGCCACACTTCATGGACGATTGGCATCACTCAGGCAAATTTGAAAGGTCTTGATTCCAGAATGCTCCCTGTGAACCACTTGCAATTAGTTGAACGGTGCTTTTAGAAGTTGCAAATAATAATTCTAAGTGGACGATAGCATTATGGACGACGCATGACGGAAGGAGAACAATACCATAAACTCACTTGCTCTTACGTCAAGGTGAGCTAATACTTGAAACTTTCTAACTATGTTTAGGTTATGCATCTGAACGAGACTACTAGTGGTTACCATCCAAAAGTAAATTGTAGTTTCGTCAGTATTCTCCAGTTTCGTACAACCACGTTTTCCTGTCGCTGACACCTCTGCGGCTACGTGTACACAATCATAAGGCTTACAATTAATATAGTTTAATTTGTAAGAATTAAAGAACATAAAAGGTATTATAGAATACAAAATGTATTGTTTCATGGAATGTTCTAAGATTCATCTTCCAGCAGTAAAAGATTATAATTTGTTAAACGGAGGCAGCAAGTACAACATTTTCCGAACCATCGCAAACCTCAAGACCTTGCATCTTATTAGATGTGATCAGATAATATCACAAAAAATAATAACAAAGCTTATTGGTGCCAGGATACCGTGCAAATGTTGCGAATTTAACATGTAAACATCTAGTCTTTCTTACACACAGACATATTAAAACACATGTTATGACATCAGCGAATATAAGCAAGCAGCAAAGATAGGCATGTGGAGATTCACATTAATATACATAATCCCAGCTGTAAATAACTGCTGAACCCAATTAAATACCTTACATCTTATTAGCTGTGATCAGAACATATCACAAAAATTAAACAATGGCACAGCTCATTGTTTCCTCTCCCAAGATACAATGCAACTGTTGCAAATATACGCAAGCAGCAAAGATATGCATAATTACGATTACGTTAACATAGGAATACCAAGCTTTAAAGAACTGCTCAACGCATTTGAAAAACGTTTCCTTGTTCCAAATATTAGCATTACTTAAATATTATCTATTAAAGCTTTCCTGCTTTCAAACGTTGCTTGACTAGATGGTTTTGAATGTTATTTTCAAGCTAATGGCTGTATCGTGCCGAGGAACTAAGTACCTTTCCCAAGTATACACTGATGCAGCCAATAAGAGTTTGTTTCTTAACAACGGTGTCAATAACCTTTCTTCATTTGCCGAATAAGTTTTCATCTGTAGAAAAGAGCCGAAGCGAATAGGATAAAACTTTTGTCCCTAACCTGAACACGTTTAACCTAGGGGTAACATGGGACCAAATTATTTAATTTACTCGCATGATTCCATAGCAACGTATCATTAACAATATAACCTGTGTGGAGATGGTATATATTTCGTCCTATATCAGTGTCTCTAGCCACGCCTTTCAAGGCTGTAACTCAGGGTTGTCAATCTTATACCAGTCACTCACATTATGTGTCTTGCTTTATGGTTATAGGTAAAGCGTTCGGTTGATCGACTGATTGATTGTAGATTTTATGGGGCATCAGGTAAACGCGTTCTGTTAAGATATTTTAAAATGTATCTGAAATCAATTACTTTCTATGAATTTATCTTTTCGACATCTCCATGGACCCCACGAGGGCGTTGCTAGAGCTGGCATGACTCAATTTGTTTGACACCTTTCTTCTACATGCACCTTTATGACCCCCAAATCACATGCTCTGCAAAAGTCATAGGACTGGATCCCTGGTCCCCATTTCTGCTGTCCATGTCTGCTCCTTGCATTTCTAATCATTGAATTTGGTTTCAAGCGTGCACTGCATCTGAAGTTCTCTTCCTTTAGGTTCAACTTTATCTCGTTTTCCAAGATTTCTCTGGTGGCGAACAGATGTTTTGTTCCTTAATGAACGACGTTAATTTTTTTCTGCCTGGAGTTGACTTCTGTCAGGATACCCTGGTGCCAGATGCAGTACTATTTGAACTCCACGATGTGTTTCGCAATGAATTCTTCCCACGATCTAACGGATTCGATATAAAGAAGGATCTCCTTTTGTCCACCGATATTATTTAAGGATGCAATTTGAGCTCTCTGACACAAAGTGTCGTTTTGGTTTTGGTTTTCGTCCGGGTATCCAACTAAAGGCTCCATTCTGTACCTTTCATTACTAAGTGAATAGCTTTGCTCTGGGTATCGACAATTGCCCAGTGAGCCAGTTGGCTTGAGTTGTTGTTAAAAGGCTAAACTTTTATTCACCCTGCCTCTTCCTTACTCTCACGATATCAGTATATCCTGTATAGGTGAAATATTCCGAAAAAAATATTCCAAATCGATAAAATGTTGTTTTTTTTCAACCACTGTTCATGTGGCTAATAAACTCCTTGAAGCATGGTGAATCACTTTTATACAGTATTTCGTATCACTGGGGAGTTTGTCTATGGACACCAGTGCACCTTTGTGGCATATTGCCCTTGAGAAGAATGTTGCTTTCTAATAAATCATACAGTCTGTTGATCACTTGTTCCTTATCCTTCAATTTAATTTATTCAACTAAATGGCCCCAATTTTCTGCCTCCAATTTTTGTTCTGTAGCGGTCAATAATTATGGTTGGTAGTGATAAATGTACATAGTTTTGAGTGACAGGTCAATACTGAAAATCTCTCTCACTTCAGAGACACCAAATCGACTTTGGTACGAATTATGGACGACTTTAATTTTCAGGTCTTCTGCAGTTTCAGTGGAGATAGCTTCTGTATAAACCCCTTAATGCAGGTGTCCACGATAGCTAAACTGTATTGGATCACCGTTCCTGATCTCCGATTTTATCTTGATCCATGTTTTCACTGATGTTGAAGATGGTCGGATGGAAGACAGATCTTTGAAAATCTGATGTAGAAAATCCGCTAAATCAAATGACGGATATTTACCTTGGTCAAAGGCTGAGATGGTATCGAAACTCTTGTTTACTTTGACAAAAGTGACATAAACGATCGGTCTCCAAATTTTATTTCTTCAACTCTCTGGCACTCTCTTAGAACCACTTACGCAGGTAAGTGAACATTGTAGCAATAATAGTCAAGCTTGAAAATTTTCATTTCATTCAAGTCAGTTTCAAGCTCTTCTTCCATAATTTCTGTCATTGAAAACTGCGACTGTTTGCCGTAATGAACCACATGGACCTTTCCAGGTTTGCAGACAGTACGAAAATCCACCGACGAAACAATTGCTTCGTGCAGTAACTTCCATTACCGATATTGAATGTCATCTCACTTATGAAAGTACCACATATCCTGCACTCTTATTGTATCCCCTCTAAATAAAGATCTCTCAGCTTTATAAGCCTTGGTGCTTCCCTAAACTATGGCAAGCAACACAATTGTAAGTGGTACGAGTATTCCAGCTAAAAGCCCACCGGAAGTGTTTAAAAGGCCAAAAGGTCTATGTCAATAGAATTATTTCTGTATAAAGTTTTCCAAGCTTTGTTAAAATTGTTATGTTTCGTTTTTTAAAGATAAAATTATGTGAATAATGTTTCCTCTTGTAGTTTTTCTGGCCATATATGATGATGAATTAGCGTTTCTATCAATGCGAAAAGCCATTTATCGAAAACACATATGTCAAAGCTAGTCCCATTCTGTTAAGTTTTGTTCTGTATTAGTAGCAAGAGACATAGTTGAGATGGTCGATTGGCGTCATTTATACAAACATAAAGCTCTTCATGGCGAGACGATTTCTATCAAATTGGCCAGATTATGTATAGTGAATATTGAGAAGAAGCGATTTTAAATATTTCCTATTTTTGTAATGGTGGCTATACTTAATGGCGAATCGGCACTGTTTATATTGATTTGAAATCACATGAAACCTTAATTTTGTCTGTCACGTTTGGTTATATTCTTCAGAGCCGGTTGTAAGAGCTCGTTGAAGCTTTTTTAATTTTAGTAATGGTGGCTTTATACGAGGATTTATCCGATTCGTCTCCATGAACAATAAAGACTTTATCCCAGAATATTTTCTCTTGCGTTTGGTCAAATTATGTTTTTAACAGTTTTCAATAGTCATTAAAAGATGTTTTATATTCAGTTGCAGCGACCATATTTGAGTTTTAGTCTGCTTCATTTGCATAAAATGAACGCCTATTAAGATACGATTCTTTCTGTTAAACTGGGTCACATTTTCTTGAGCAGTTTTATGAAAACGTTATTTGAATATTTTCTGTTTTCTGTAACGGCAATTATATTTGATGACTGATAGGCATAGTTTGCATATGTTTGAAAGTTGTACTTGCCGCCAAGTTTTTTGTCAAATTCGGTTTTCTTTGTACAGTTGAGGTTTAATTTTAAACTTTTCTCTAAGAATTTTCTATGCTTAGTAACCATATCCATATTTGACACCGGATCGATATCGTTTGTAGAAACTGGAAACACTTAATGCCAGAAAGTTTTTGTGTCTGTTTTCGTAACAGTGTCCATATTTGATGCACTGAGCAGTTTCAGAGAAGACATTCAAAGATTTTGTTTCTGTTATAGTAACAGTGTCTATATTTGATGGTGTATCCATATAATTTGCATAACCATGAAAATGTTTCATTCTAATATGCTTTCTATTAAATTTG
>JAECUM010016598.1:0-91860 GCA_016617855.1 Megalonaias nervosa | reverse complement strand
ATATATATATCTACACACAAGATGCTTATCTATAGTTGCAAAAATGTGAAATTCTTTATCACAATTGACCCATTTTTTTTTAAAAACATTTGAATAACTAAAATTATCTAACTCCTTTTCATACAAGATTTACCAGCTTTTGTATGGCCATGCATCTGGCTGCAAGGCCATGCAAGCTTCTGGTGTGGACCTGTATCGGGTTG
This sequence comes from Megalonaias nervosa, assembly GCA_016617855.1. NCBI lineage: Eukaryota > Metazoa > Mollusca > Bivalvia > Unionida > Unionidae > Megalonaias > Megalonaias nervosa. Next base: position 91,657 of record JAECUM010016598.1, on the reverse strand, counting down.
TAAGGCCAAGTGAGCTTTTGATATGGCTGTGAGGTCACGAAAGCTTTTGGTATGGCCCTGCAAGGCCATGCAAGCTTTTGGTATGGCCTTACATCTGGCTGCAAGACCATGAGAGTTTTGGGTATGGCCTTGCATCTGGTTGTAAGGCCATGCAAGCTTTTGGTATTGCCCTGCATATGGCTTTAAGGCCATGCAAGCTTTTGTTATGGCCCTGCATCAGTCTTAAGACCATCAAGAGTTTTTGGTATGGCTCTGCATCTGGTTGTAAGGCCATGTGAGCTTTTGATATGGTCTTGCATCTGTTTTGTGTTATCCATTGACTTCAACATTGTCTCTCCATCAAAATTTGCTATTTTCAACCTCTTGACCTAAGTTCATGGCACCATGGCATTAAGTCTGTCCAAATATATATAAATGATGCAAATCTGCCATTGATACGGATGAAATGCTTTTAAAAAAAAACTTTAAATGATTCCTTTATAAATACAAAAAGGTTAACAGAATTTCACCAAATTTGACAATATTCTGGTTTTAAAAAAAAGGTCCCTTAAATTTAAAAGCAATGATGCTGATCTGCCATCCAATATAACCTCTAGTTCTAAAATGGGAAAAACATTTAAATGACTTTTCAAAATCTACTTAGCCAAACTGGCTGGATCCCGGCATGAAAACTTTAAAACTTGTGCAGATGATGACGTAGATCCATCATATAATAAGTCCACTGTAACTAATACTAACGAAACTGTTAAACAACTTTTTTTCATAAAATGCTGAAGAGAATTTGGCTACTGAAAATAAAAATATAAAAACTTCAAAAGAACTTTTGTTTCTCAGAATGCTCAACAGAGCATGACAGAAAGCAACCCAACATGAAGACCTTTTAAATTTTCACAAGTAAAGGAGATCTGTTGTCCAATATAGCATCTGTTGCTCAAAAGAGTGCAACATAGAAATTACTTCTTGAAACAATGGTGTACAACACGTTTCCTTATATAACTCCGGTATAATCATTATTGCCATTTTTGTGACGCATATAGTTTTTATGTTATACCATCCTCACTATATGGCACCTATGTATAGCATGGTTCTTTGTATAACATGGGTATGGTCATGAATGTCATTTTTGTGATGCATACAGCTTTTATGTTAAACCTTCTGCACTAAATGGCACCCTTGTATAGCACAGTTCCTCATATAACATAGGTATGGACCCCATTTTTGCGATAACTGTAGTTTTTATATAAAACCAACCTCAGAATAAGGCAACCTGACTTATACAGCATTGCAGTTTTATGGATCTCCTTTAAAAAAAGGAACCATTGTATAATGTTATTTTCCTTCTGAAGCCAAACCTTGTCTAATGCAATGTTTTACTGCAAATGACATCATATTCTACTACTGTCCTATCTCCCACATTGGTTGTCTCCATAAATAGCCAACTCCATTGTTAAGCCAAGTTTTGATATTTATTTTCACTGAAGCCATACATTTGATCTCCCTTTATCAGGAAACACTGACACATGCAAAGATCATTCATCTCGTGGTAGTTTGTTTAAAAAAACTAAGCAAATAAATGTTACTATATTATGACCAACAAGGCTAATTATTCTGCAATAATACAAGACTTAAAAATCTCTCCCTCAGACACACTTTCATAAGCAGCACTCCAAATGTTATCATCATTTTCACAGTAAATATATCCATGCATGCATTCTTTCTAAAGAAGGCATCACAAATACACAAAAAATACTAGCATTAATCTCCAAACAATGACAATGACACATGAGAACTTGCACTACCTTGTAAAAGATACCTGTTGAAACTATGATTGAAATAACTACCATATATACCTGCTTATAAGTCAAGTCCAACTGCATGCAACACAAACTCTAATCTGCCATTGCATAAGGCACCAACAGATTAGAATCTATGTTCTTTACTTTGCAGATTACTCCTAACAAAATGATTATACCCTGATCTGCCTGCAAATTATGTGATGGCAGATCTGGGTCTGTGCAGCACATAGTTTGACTTATAAGCAAGCACATACAGTAACAATGAGTATCTACAAATATACCGCTATGAAATAAGTGGACTAAATGATGGCCTGGCAGAAACTTTGGATTGTGCTGCTCTCTGTATTGCATCATCATAGGATTTGACAAAGAGATTAACTTTAGGTCCTGTATTCCACACTGTACCAGTTTCATCCACAATAGATGCAGTAATAGTGACGGAGTGAATTCCCAATACAGGAAATGCCAGGAGGAAACTGATACTGAAGTAGTCATTGTGTGGTTCCGCTGTCTGTGTGAGAGAGTTACTTGTTGGATCTGTTACCTGCAATGAAAAATTACCCTTGTAAGAAAATATGTATCTAAAACAACAAGAATTCCGTACAACATGGTATTGCCTGTGAATTCAGTGGAGAAGAGATATCCAAGTATATTATTCAGTTATTATAATGCTTCAGTTGACTTCAGCAACTCATGTAGAAAGTCTGTAATTTGCATGAATTTTAATACATATGTAGTACATTAACATTGCTGACAACAACAAAACAAGTTTCCACATTCATAAGCAAGACAACAAGAACTTTATCTTACTGAGGATAGAGACAGGAAAATAATCCATAACTCAACAACAAATTTCTGACAAATGATTGAGAGTTGTCTGTGAGGTAGAGGAATTTGACAATACAATATGCACTGGATGGGATGGACAGAGGTAAGATTTTTCCCAGTTCACTAGAAAACCTAGATGAAGATGTAAAAGCATTGGATCATCCCTGCTCTTGACCAGAATAGAACTTACCATATTTCTGGAGGAAGCCATCCAGATATGCCGCTGTTGCTGTGAGTGAAGTTGACCAAAACAGGGTGACACAACAGTTCATAATCTTGGTGAAAACCCATGGCTGGATGTTTAGGTCACATGGGAGAGCTTCAAGTTGATAAATAGTTCTGTAGGAAACTAAATGAAGGAATTTCCATAATGTCAAATGTATAGGGATGTGGAAGTATGCATAGGTCAGGTCAAGAATGAAGGCAAATTATCTCTTCTAATGGAGAGTCAGATCAACTGAGCCATCTCCATCTGGAACTTTGGCAGCAATATATATTAAGCCAGCTCTGGTGGATACTGAGCCTGATCTTTCGTTTGGCTTTTGGCTTTTCATACAAGGAAGAGCCAATGCCGAGTTATTGATTAGTGACCAGATCTCCTGCTGCATGATTTTGGCCTACTCTCACTGTGAAGTAACTTATATAACTAGTGGAGAGGTACTGAGGTGAAAGAGGGTAGATAAATGAAATCTGAAGTCCACTGCTCACCCATGTTGTGGAAACAGTGATCCACGAGAATTGAAATGCAGGAGTCTGACACCTACTAGTAGGCTATCTGCAGGTGGTCATGGTGGCAAGTCAACAGCTAAACTGAGTGGGCTGTCTCCAGACAAAACATGTCTGGTTTTCTGTTTGTCCTGAGAACATACCTTGTCTCTTTGAAGCTGTCTCTCCTATGTGTGAGTCTATATGGTTGTGGAGGCTGAGCTGCAGTTCTTGGTCTGCCCGTCTCTTCACTCCTATACATAGCTGCCAACCCCAGAGTACAAAAATACTGAGTGCTTATGACAAATACTGATTTTTAAAACTTTAATGCATATGTAACTATTTACAATATCTACAACCATCAGTAAAGGAAGACAATTATTCAATATCAAAGATGCACGTGTTGCACTCTTGCACCTATTTAACGGGCATTCTGTTCCACTCACACTCAGACACAGGCTGTTTATAGAAGCCTTTTCCACACCTTGTTTTTTCAATTATTATCAATTCCAATGTACCATCTTTCATTAATGATCTGAATTCTGTGCAATATTTTTACTGAACACTGTCTTCATTCTAGCACACGAGTAATCCTTTGCTGATGTCAAATGTGTCTGGTAGTCATCTGGGCTGCCACAAATGGACACAATAGATTCAATTCTTGTCACAGCAATTCTATATCTTGGAGATAACTTTTTAGATGGTTCCCTGTGCATGCCAGCCAACAGCTTCCATAATGTTTTGGAACTAAATGTTACATTCTAACATGGTGCTCAAAGAAATTGCTTGAATCTCAATGTTTGCTAGGCATATGGTCCACTTCAACAAAGCTGCTAAGGCTTGAGGAATATATCCTCTCTTTGCCTTGCCTGGCACTCAGCATTAAGAGGTTAGTGTTAGGACTGGTCGGCCTGGTGTCAGGATAATGTGACTGGGTGGGACATCATGCTACATGTCTGCGGCATGATGCCCCAGTGCTAGACATCACTATAAACTGCCACACTGCAGAAATCGTAGCGATATGACTGAAAAATTGTTAAAGCTACATTAAAAATCCAAATCACACACACACACACATATATCCTCTCTTCTGGTCTTCACCATTGTTGGTCCCCCTGACTTTTCTCCAAGCATTTCAAGTAGTGCTAAAAAGCACAGACCGGGTCTTGCATCACTGCCTCACTTGATATATCAATCAAGGTGAAAGAATGGATGTCCGCTTTCTGGTTATCCACAGACTAGTTCTTAGTTATCTTACCTGGTTGTGTCATTAGGACCACAGAACCATCCGATCTGAACTAAAGATAATTTGGGTCCACTGAATGATTGAAAGGGCAGACAACTCATTCACCATGCATGCTGACACTAAGGCTATCAGAACACACACTTTATAAGATAGAAGTTTAAGTGACATTCTGGCCAAAGGCTAAAACTTACAATATCTGTGATAAGCCAAGTTAAAACCCATACAAATTCCTGCTTAGAAACAATGTGAGTGATCCAGACCTATTTGTATCAAAATATGGCCAACAAGCATGATCTTGTATTATTTCAGTCAAGATCGTAACATGATGATAAAGACAGCCAGAAAAGGGGTAGCAATCAGCCATCTGGAAGATATTGACAAAAATTCCAGAAGGTGGAAGATCTGACTTCTCCCAGTTCACTAAAACCCAAGATAAGGCTGTTGAATAAAACTGAATGTATGTGTTTTTAAAGGATGTCATCCAGATACATTTTATTTGCTGTCAATAAGGAAAAGCAAAATAGGGTGATGATGCAGTCGATTGTTTTCATAAATGTCCATGGCCAGATTCTGAGGTCAAATGGCAGAGCACAATATTGGTAAACTGTTCCATGGAAGGCAAATCAAAGGAACTTGCATGAAGTTAGGTGGATAGGGTCATGGAAGTAAGCATCTGTCAAATTGAGACTGATCACAAATGTGACCCTTTTCATGGAAATCATTATGGACCATGATGTTTACATCTTGAACTCTGGTATATTTATGCATTTGTTGAGCCAGCTGAGATCTATCACCTGTCTCAGTTTGTCATTGGCTTTTGGCACCAGAAAAAAACCTTGAATAAGATTTCAGTTTGCTGGGTCTCTCTACCACCTGCTTGGACAATAAAACACTGATCTCACTGAGTAAAATGTATGACTTCCTGGGATTGGTCAGGAATACCATCATGGAAGGTAAACATGAGAGGGAAGAGGACTGGATTAATGAAATCTGAAGCCCCTCTGTAACAACTCAGATCACCTTTTCATTTTTGTAAAACGGTCAAAGATTGATGACAAAGAAGAAGATGACTGGTGCCTACAAGTAGATTCGCAGCTGATGGTAGCGGTGATAGCTCCTTGGTGATTGTTCAGTGGCTTGGTTTAGAAAAAACTTGGACCCCTTTCGCTGTTATTAAACAGCCTCCAAGAGCGAGAAGTCTGTTTCCATCTGAAATTTGGTGGCATTGAAGACTACTGTTGTTGAGTGCCTTAAATCTTTTCTCCGCTATGGAAGAGTTTGATATGGGCATAAATCTGAGGAGGGAGTATGGACAGCCTGATGGGTAATTCATGCACTCCCTGATTCTGCACATCCTCAACACAGTCGCTGAACTAAAGTGATGAACCAAAGGGCAATGAGTGCAGGGCCAAAGGGTGGAGTGACGTTAGTGATGATAATCGGAGAAAGGCATCTCATTGCACTAAATCATGATTGTAAGAAGAAGCTGCAAAGGTGTTGAGTAATGCACAATCTTATTATTCACTTTGTTGTTGTAGGCTGTAGACTCCTATGCATGCTCAATGCCAGATCTTTTGGCCAGGCAAAGAACCACTAATGCCACCAAGTCAACTACTGATGATCTGGTCATCACAGTCCACAGCAATCTGGATGTCACATTAAAAACAATAATCAAGCATGTTGTGTAGACATGCCTACTGCAACAATGTTCTTATAAATGCTGAGACCATCTGTACTGGACCTGTCCGAGTGTGTGCAGTACCAGTGAAATGAAAAATATACTACTAATAAGCTTTCTGAGAAGAAAACCCCAGAATTTCATGGGTCCCAAATTTTGTTTGAAAAATAAGTGGAAATTTTGTTTATTTTCACTGACAGTGGGAGAGACAGCATGAGCAGTCCTCAACATCAAAAGAGGGCTTGACCTTTTTGGCTTGGCTTGCAGACAGCAATGATGAGAACTCAAGACACAGCCAAGATCTGGTAATTTCCTTGACTACAACAATGGCAGGTAAAACAATAATGATGTCAGTGCTGTACCCAGATGCTCAGACTTAAATGGCATTAAGGCCATGCTCAAGCATGCATGGGGAATTAGACCCACTGGGCTGGCAATAATTGGGAGAAAACTCTGCCATCAAATCCAAGTCTGTGTTTGAAAACCATGATGAATGGAGAAATAAAAACTTCCCTGAAGCTATAAATGAAGTCTACTTCTTAATAAGTCTCTTCATCTTGGACTAAAACAATGCTTTGGACAGGTGTAGTACAGTTGCATCCAATACTAACTGATTCTCCATGTCTAGCTGTCTGGATGTGAGGGTAACAGGGCATGGCTGAATGAATTTGGAAAGGGTAAGATGTCATCAACATATCCCACACTACACTAGCCAGAGACAAAGTTTTTGAATGGATGGAGACTCTGGATGTCACCATCCACTGACACTGACTTCAACTGTGTCTCCCTTTCAAACTATTCCTGAGTACCATGGATCATGTCCTTTCTCACCATAAACTTTAAATGATGTGAGGTAATGTTAATATGCAATTTGTGCAGGAAAAGCACATGTGATGACTGTCCTTGCTTATTTTACATTTCCTGCAACTGATACATTTTGCCACCACTATATATCTAAATGACAAAAAAAAAGCAAATAACAAACTAAAGTGTCAACAAAATCAATAACTTCTCTCATTATCAATACAAGTGAGAAACTGAACAAAACTATTTGCAATTCAAATGTAAAAACAAGTGTTAATGATACCTTGTGTGACTCACCTGGTAATAAATCTCAAGTCCACAAAGTGAGAAAAATATGTATAAATATAAAAGAAACTTCACAACTAAATTTGCCAAAACCTTATGGAAACCTTAATTACTAATACTGTACCACACTTTTTAATTGATGGGCACAGGCCTGATCAAATCTGACAGCCCAATGTCCTGGACTACTCAATTTCAAAGTCTGACAAATTAGATTTTTCCATGTCGCTATTCAAGGACACAGCTTTTCCTATTTTAAAAAGTCGAGCAAGTCCATAATTTTGTGCTTTAATCACTTTATCTACCTTTATCTGGCCATTAATGCTCTCAGGGCACAATGAACGATTGATTCTACCCTTTTCTATATATACCTTTACATCCTGTATCTCACCTACTGGTTTCATGTGCTCACATTCTATTACTGCTTGACTGCATTTTGGGCTAAGCAACCAAATTATCAACAAATCAAAACACGTCAAACAAAACAAAGTCAGTACCATTAATTAGCAGTGTTTTAAGTAGCTTTGTTGTATTGTGTTTATTCAAACCAGATCCTCACAAACAGCTTGCTCAGACTTAGAAGGAAAAATGTTTTGCAGTTGCTGCAAATAATATCCAAATTGGCACAGGTTGGAAATTCAACTAGTGTATTTGTCAGTGACTACAGGCACTTTCCTCAAGAAAGGGCAGCTCTGATGAAATATCGGAGACAAGACTTGCAGGTTGTTCTCAATTATCTGGCTGTTATTTTCAAATAGGAATACCATCCTCCATTCATCAGCAGTATTTAAGAGTTCAAAACAAAGATCAGGGCATACAATCCCTGTATCCACCTGCTGAAATTCCTGAAATACTCTTAGTGAATACTCCACCCTCTCTCAGTTTGTTAGAGAACTTAGATAAATCATATTTATTATAAGCCCTGATCCACTGCTGAGTGTGAATGAGGATTTAGTTCAATGAACATAATCAAGACTTCATTAAGGAATTCTTTAAACCAAGAGACTTTACAAATTCTAATGAGCATTGGAGCAAATGGACCATAATATAAACATATACCTGAAGTAGACAAATGGGTAGCATCAACCAATATGTTTTTTAAAATTAAAACTCTTTTAAACAAATAATTATGTTGTATATTATTTTGTTTGTTATTTCTATGGATTATAGTGCATACATCTCATCAAATCTTGGCAAGTGATTACAACTTTTGACACAAGTGAAAAGTAAGGTGAAACAAAGTTTTCTGAAACCTCTTGTCCTGGACATGTGGGTGAAAACAAACTTTGTTCAGCCCTGTGCAATATTTGTCATCTTTATTTTCAATAAAATATTATGCAAATGAGGATGTGAGATACAAAAATTAACTAACCTTTGTGTCTGGACCTGTGGGATTCTTACTCTGAAGGTTAGAGGTCACTTCCATTTTGACAGCATGGACTTTTCTGAACAGACCTGGACATGAGCCATGCTGGACCACCCCCTCAACTTTAAGTGTTAGATGAGTGTCATACTGGATCAATACAGGGTCTAAACTGGAGTTCTGTTGTGGAGATACTGCCAACTGAAATATAAACACATGTTATACAAGTGTCATACTTTACTAATATTAGGCTGAGACTGGAGTATTGGTGCACAGATAATGCAAACTGGAATATTCCTGAGTGTACAGTCTACTGTCAGATGCTAGTGTTTGTTGAAAAGAGGCTGTGAAAAGAATTTCAGACTTTGATTGCTCACAAATACTTATTATATATGTTCATGTGCTACTATGATAATAAAGACAGTTTTGACATAAAATATGTGTTTGTTAATTATTAATTTCCTCTGTCATTTCCAAAAACATTCCATTCCAGGCTGATCAAAATGGGACATTACTCATGTACATAAAAAAAAAATTAAAACAGCTTTCTTTTATCATTGCAAGTACATGTAGACAAAACTATGGATGCTTGGTACAAACTTGTGTATTCTGATTTCTAACCTGTAAAATTGTCTTTCTGGTTGGAAAATAATGTTAACAAATTTAATATTTATCACCCCACTGTTACAAGTGATGAGTCTGTCTGACCAGTTATGTGATGATCAATGACTTGCCCTGTCATAATATCTTTAGTACATTAAGTCGAAAGATGTGCATTGGGGAACAATTTTATATAGTGTCTGAATAAAGAAAACTTAAATACTTTTATATATTCAACATTTGACAAATTTACAGATTTATAGACAAACCATCCATGTCCATCTGCTTTCACCATTACCTAAGTGAAATTTTGGGTTCTATTTTTATCAAAAACCCAAACAGTTGCACATGACATTCAGTGCACATGACACACATGCTATCCTGTACTCAAAGACCATCATGAAATTGATCAGAGATTGTTTACAGCTGATCAGGATGCTTGCTAAAAATGTCCACAATTACATGACAATCACGTGAACCAGTAAGTTACATGATATTTGACAAAATATGAGAATAGTTTAAACAGGTAGCGAAAGACTTAACATAAATTGTCTATCTTTAATTACAAATATGTGATGACCGTTAAAATGAAAGAATGCAGTGAGAAAACATCAGTATTTTCTTGGCACTCTCAAAATGGTTGTTTATGATTGACATCAAAACTAGCCCCACATAAGATTTATGGACCAGAAGTGTTCATCCATGTTATGTTGTTGTTCATAAACAGCTGTAATGTTAATAAACATAACTGAAATTCTACACCAATTTATCCTATTGACATGCCTGAAAGTAGCCTTCATAATGACATCTGGTCTTTTTGCAGTACAATCAATTTTTTTTTTCTAACCAACCTGCGTGCAAATCATGTGACACTGACAATAAAAATGGCAGCCATAAAACTTGATTACTGTTTAGTGATTCTTGTGTATTGTTATTTTAAGAGGATAGCACTCATATTCACCTAATTACACTGAAATAAATACTGAATTTCCAATTAAGGATTGTGTATAATTTGATTATTTTTAATTAACATAATGCACATCTTGCGTGACATTTATGGAACAGAATTGGTAGTCATAGTAATAGGATTCTTGTGTCTAGAAAAGTTACACAATATAACACTGCTTTGCTTAAAATCAGATTTTTAAAGAATTTACATGGACTGAGTACTGTCAAGAGACTATAACAACAGCAGCATCAGATCAACAATAAGGACCAAAAAGTTTCCTTTGAGGTCAAGCACTTATTTCAGAAGTCACCCTAATCAAGTTGGCATGCCACTGAGCATACATAAAAGCCAAGGGTGCATAAAGAATAAATATTATGTATTGCAAATGAAAATAATGCAACAAAATATAAATCTAGGACTAAATCATTATTTGAAAGTACATACATGTACTAATACATTACAGACCCAACATATTAAATAATTAATACATTGTACATAAATATTTCTGTTTTTATATTACATCAAAGTTACCATTGGCTATGTTTCTGCATTTGTATGAGAAAATATGAACGATTTTTTTCAGATGGATACTGCATGACCTTGTGGAGTGCAGTATCCATTTGACAAAACGAGTTCATATTTTCCCATACAAATGCAGTAACTTTTTATTATATACTCATTTACTTATTCTACCTAAGGCTAAATGATATAAAAAAAATAATATACTACAAGAAACAAAGTAACTGAATTTATCATGTATTCCAACATAAATACAGTAGTGCAGATTCATCAATACACAACAACTATGGTAATGCACACATAACTCCGCCCAGCGAAATTTGAACTTAGTCACATGCTCAAAATCACTTTAAAAAGGAAGTCAACATTTGGTCTACCTAAAATTGAAATTTAGAGTCATATTGTGAATGAATGTGCATTGCAACAGCTTTTCCAGTTGGTCTGGAAAGAATGGATTTTTTAGCTGTTTCAATTCCGCAAAAAATACATGTGTCTGTGATTTAATCAGGGAGAGACGTGTCTTGACTTGGCTGCATGTGTGTTTCTGTTCTGTCATTGATTGCTTGGAATCATAATGTGGGAAATATATGAACTCTTTCAATTCTAATTATCAAAAAGACGCTATGGAATATCACCATTTCATTTTGAGTCCAGTTGGAATGTAGTTGAAATTACAGTACAATTTTGAAATGTGTAATCAAGCTTTAGAACCCATGACATGGTTCAGATTTGCAGAACTAAGAAAGTATATTTTGAGGAAATTCAAGATGCTAAAAATTTTATGTATATTTTTTGCCATTCTTATTATCAGTTAAAGAAAACATGTTTATGTCTTGTCACTTGCAAGCTATTTGTAAGGACCCAGCTATGTTATGAACTGTATGGCATCTCTCACTAGCCTAAATCCAAAACATTGTATCAAAAAAGTTAAAACGGAAAATTGCAAAGAAGCACAATTCATTCAGTCAGCAGAAATAAGAATTCTTCACTGTCTTGGCTTATTGACTGAGGCCCTTAATTTTCTACCAAAACCTACAGCTGCATTTTTTCCCCAAGAATTTAGTACTTTCACTTATAAAATGGTACATATCTGATATGTGATAGCCCTTGACAATCAATATGCTTTTCTCTGCTATTTCTATAACCCCAGTGAGCATTGGTCATAGTCTGAATGATTCCATTAACAAAAAGTACAAACATTTCTCCTAAAGCACTATTTAAATGATCAGAATGGTATTTTTAATTCTGCGTCTCTCACGTTTGTTGTGGACATTGCAAATATCACATTCATTCATTTGCTTGTTCGAAAGTTTCATTTATGGCTCAGTAAACTCATCCAAATTGTTCACTTTATCAACCATATTTTCAAACAGACAAAACTGCTTTAGTTCATTCACAAACAAATCTAATAAACTTAAACCTAAAGTCTACTACATGAGTGTAAATGATTTGTTTACAATGTTCCTAATGCACTATATTTGGACATGTGTCGTGCACATGCGTGCAATATCAAGGTGTTCAGCATAATAGAATACTGAATGATTCTGACAATGTAAAGTTAACTGAGAAAAAAAGGAGTATATAATATAGCTACATCAACCTGTCAATTGCTGGCTCCCAATATTTTATGAATTATAAATAGAGAAATAAAATTTTGTTTGTCGATCTGTGTTACATGAGTTACATTCTCAACCCTAATAAAGTTTTAATACCAATTTTATGGAGCATGAAACAATGATGTATCCCTCTGCTGTTCTGTGCTAATTGCAAATGGTCACTAACACCTAAAAAAATACTTAAAAAATGTTTCACGTGAGAATATTTGTAAATTCCTAATGTAATGTTTGAAGGTGTTACTCTATAGATTACAAGTACACCTCTCCCTCAATAACTCGCGCATAATGGTGTCCACAAACACAGACCACACTATAAGTGAGGGAACGAGTTACCTAGGGACCTCCAAAACACCTGCCAGACATAAAGAAAACTGCAGGGGGGGGGGGGGCTGGGCTGTTTAATGACTGAATCCTAATTTTACAATCACATCAATAATAATTGTCAATAACCCGCTTTTCTAATGAAGTTGTTCATTATTCTGTATAAATTACATTTATTTTCAAGATGTCCAACATGTGAAAGATTGTTAACATTATTCTAACTGGTTTCAACAACCATCAAGTGTATGGGAAAACACCTGTGCATTACATCACTGCTTTTTGTTTTGCTGATTAGTCTGGTTCCCAGAGTGGTATTTAATAGTACTGTGCCAAGTAGGGAGTCAATGAAGAAGGGAATTAGATGAACTGTAGATACACCACCAAACAAGATTCCTTTTTTTCAAAAACTAGCGCTATTTATTTCATGAGACTATCATCAATGTCTAATTCAATTTTAGTATTGTTCAGTTAGTACAATACTGACGTCATGATTTCACTGGAAGTAATTGTGAAACTTCTTATCATCCTTCAGGATATCTCCAAGTGCCAGTTCAGGAATTCTCTGAAACTCATTTGCCCACATTGGTCCATATCTGTGAAACCAAGCTCTTGATGATGTATTCATTTTGCTTGGTTGCCTTGCTATCTTTTCGCACAGTTATGAATGAGTTGGTTAATTTAAAATAGTTTAATTGTATTACATACACAATAACATTTATAATAGTGTTCAACTGATCAACTAAAGTGAGTTCACCCGACATACAACAGGGGCCACTAGATTTTAAGTATATAGGATTTGCATGACTTTTCACTTTTCTTTTATTCCACTGCCTTTATTTGATTAAAAAGACATAATTAATGTCAAGGGAGGCCAGCTTTTAATTCAGTGCAACAATACAACAAATACTTCTGCAAGTCAGTTATCAAAACATGGTCGGCACTTAATTAGGTTCTCAGAGAAACACTTGTGGACATAACTGTTATGGTAGATTGATACATTTTATGTTTAAATACACATTGCATTTATGATGATTACACTTAAAAAGTACTAAAAGATAGAACTAAAACACAAATTTCACTTAATAAAAAGTTATTTAATTGGAATTTAAATATTAATGCATTGCATACTCTAGGCGTAAGTGACATTTTCATTGTTCGAAATTTCCTTGAATATTTTTAATTATGGTGTACTAAGAATGTCATTTGGAAAGAAAATATAACAAATTATATGACTCCTTATTAAAAGCTGACAGTTTCAAAATGTTGATTAAAATTTCTAGGTCCTATCTACCATTTTCAACCATAAAACGAGTGATATATCAATGTTTCAGTTCCAAATTTTGATCACAATTTTCTTTAACTTCAACAAATATGGATAAATGTTTGGGTATTTTCTGGTAAAATAAATGGGATCCACACCTGACCCCATGTTATAAGCAGGTTTGCAAGTTATCGAGGGACTGGTCTACATATTAAATGGACACATTTTATACACATCATACATATGCTGCTGCTGATGCAGCTTTTATTCATTATGTAGTTGTAATAGATTTATGTTAATCATTGTCCAGATAATAAAAGAAATCATCAGTTAAATATCTAATTTGTTCATCCTATTACGTGAGTTCAAGTTAATGACAGCAATGCTCTGACAAGCAATATTTTGGACAGGAAAACTGACAGTTATCTTCCAAATGTTATTTTATAGATGCCAGGATACTAAACCATTGATCCATAACAAATTTGATGTGAAAATGAAATCATCTCAAATTAGGGATATTTTTCCAACATGACTGGCTGAAGACCATATTGTTAGTTAATATCAACATGTCTTTTAAAATAAGTTGTAAGGTTTGAAGATAGTTACTGTACTGACACAGAGAAGAGACCACAGTTCTACTATGAGGGCAATGCTGTCTGGCATTGGGACATTTGCCATGTCAAAAATCTACCTTCTGTATGTTTTTATTTTGACAGTGAGTATCATATTGTATTAATACAGGATTTAGACAAAGAGTTCTTCAGAGATACTGCCAAATGAAATATTAGTGCTGCATGAAATCTATACTTGTGGACCAAGGCCAGAGTTGTGCCACAGCAATGCTGGCAACTGACATACAGACATTTGTTATATCAAACTATACTGCATACTAAAATATGGACACAGATGAGGGTAATACTGTTTTGATGCTGGGTCTAGACTGAAGTTCTGCTACTGAAATATTGAAACTGGCAAAATGTCAGCTCAAACAGAATTATTTACTGCATACACTTTATATGATTTATTTTTCTGTCTATCTTCTTTCAGAAATATATATATATATATATATATATATATATATATATATATATATATATATATATATATATATATATATATTGTGACCATCTCTCACTTTCCATAAGCATATCTGCATGGTAACAATGTTCTTACTTAATGCACTTCTTTCAGCAACTATATATATTCAGCCTGCAGTTAGCATTCATATTTCAAATAATGAGGACTGCTCCTGTGGCCTACTGGTTAGAGCATCCGCCTCAGATGCGGGAGGTCATGGGTTCAACCCCAGTCGAGTCATACCAAAGACTTATAAAAATGGTACTAACAGCTGCCTCGCTAGGCGCTCAGCATTAAGAGGTTAGTGTTAGGACTGGCCGGCCTGGTGACAGGATAATGTGACTGGGTGGGACATCATGCTACATGTCTGTGGCATGATGTCCCATTGCTAGACATCACTATAAACTGCCACAATGCAGACATCGTAGCGATCTGACTGCAAAATTGTTAAAGCTACGTTAAAAATCCAAATCACACACACATAAAAATAATGAGAATATCTTTATCACTGGCATGTAGTAGACTACTGCATACACATATACAATATAAAAAATTGAATTCATCATCACTTCAATCAGTATATTACATTTGTTTGTGGCTATAGTGTGGGGACAAATCATGATACACAACTGACATGTGATACAAAACTAGAATCAAGTTCAACCTGTACGCAAATGAAAGTCAAAAACTGAAACTGTAAATAGTTTTTAAAATCCTGTGAATAAATTTAAATTGAAGAAAGCAACTTGTAATCAAACAAAAGTTTTTCATTTTACCCCATGTTGTGGGCCTTCCAATTTTGTGATCTATAAAAAGATCATAGTGTAAATTATTTTTCCACATTCAACTAATTCCTTAACCAGCTAAATCATCCTTTCTTTTTTCAAAAACAGAATCACAAAAATGGAATTACACAACTTTTTTAAACAAAAATTCAAACAACTCTGCTGGCAAAAGTGGTTAGACAGTCCGCCTCGGACATGAGAAAGACATCACAATAAACTGCCACACTGCAGACATCATAGCGATATGACTGGAAAATTGTTAAAGCTATGTTAAAAATCCAAATCACAAACACACACACACACACACAGACACATGAAAAATTCAACATTTTAGTAGAGCTCTCCCTTTTCATAATGTGGCAGTTACAGTCCACATCTGCCAACCAGATTATATACTAAACCATAGCACAGTAAGATCGATTATTTTATATGTATACACATGTGTATATTGTTGGGTTAGGGTGGGGCATTGATAAAAAAAAAAAAATGCAAGTCAAGGCTGCTGACTGCATTATATACTAAAGTGTGCAAACAAAAATATGTGATGTGCATTTGTGTTTGAGAGAATAAAAAAAAATCACCAGTCACATTAATGATTTTAGTTTATTTAAATTAAATATATTTTTCCACTTCATGGTACTTGTGCATTTCAGATTGTCAAATATTGTTTCAAACAATCATTTTCTTTCAACCCATTTTGTCATATAATCAATAGACCAATTCAAGTACATGGTCTTGGTACAAAATGCTCAAGAGATTTCCAAATCTGTTATTTATTGGTTTTTATTAATTTTTATAATGTTTAGTCTTGGCCTTAAAAGTGTTACCACATTATATACACAATCACATAATAATAATCAGGAAGTGCTGTATTCTCTTATTGGTTTTTTGGGAAATACTGTGATGAATTTATTCTTTAAGAACTTTTTCCAACACTTTTATAAAAGTACGAGTAAAAGTTAAAAGATGTATTATCTGTTAGGTCATGATTGTCCTCTAAAATCGTACCACTTTTAAATACACAAATCGACACTTCCAGACCCGTTTAATCTGACTTTGCTCTTTGAACACTGATGAGCCCCAAATGTAGGACATTCTAAATGTATTTAAACATTTAAATTAATTTTATGCTAAAATAAAAATGACTCACTGTATGCATACTAAGACACTATGAGAAAGGGCAAAACTATTTAGATTTAAAAATGTATTTTTCATCAATAAAGAAACAAACTTAACATGCCTTTCCAAAATATATATATATATATATATATAAAAGAAAATATTTTGAAGATTAACCAAACAGTTCAGAATAACTGTCATAATATTTATAGCAGACATCCAGACTCAATACACATACACATTACACTCTTCGGGTTTCCTTCAAACATATTGACATATGAACATGGTTGTCACAAAACACTACTGTATATACTGAAAACTTTCAATCAACATTACCTTAAGAGCAGTGGACTGTAGGCTCTGGAAGAAGAAACGAGGAAAACAGTTTGGAACCCGAGTAAGACTTTCTGCTGACTCACTCAAAAACTCTGTATGCTGCATATAAAAAAAACCAAAAATACAGTAATATATCTATCGTCAAAAATCATTATAAAGAAATTCTGGATACTGTGCAGTATTGCTACAGACCCAGGTGACAAAAAGTTACAAAAACTGTTAATAAAATAAAAATATAAAATTCAGAATTTTCAACATCAATTAGCTGAAAAATTTATGTGAAAAATATTATTCTAGAGTTGGTCGAACAAATATAAAACAATATGTGTTGAAAAACATACTTGAAACTTAACATATCTTATTTCCTTCTTAAAACATTATTTTTGGACATAAATGCACAAATACTACCCCAAAGTGAAAACAAATATTTTTAATTAACATAAGCAAAAATCATTACAGTGACAGATGTTATTCCCATCTGCTATCTACATCCACCCTGACACACATACAATATAATAAAATTTTCAATCTCATTGTACTGTGATTTAGTATTTAATTCAGTCAGCAATTCTGACAGGTGTACCCAAACTACCATATTATAAGTCTTGTCACCCTGCAAAAGCTTAACCCCAGACAGCAAAACTCTGAGAAGCTTGGGGGAAGATTACCTACTGAATTTCATTTACCTATGTCAAGCATGGGTTCAAAATAGTATATTAAAAACAAATAACAAGAAAGTCAATTAAAAAAATCCTTCAAATGACACAAAAATCTAATCAAGTCATCCACAAAAACATAACTACCAAATTTCATTCATCTATATCAAGTAGTTTTTATTAAACCTGCTAACGAGTTTCCTGGGACCAATAGATGAATGGAGATGACAAAAGCAAGAAGCAAGTAGTGGGGGCACACAAATTACATTAATTGGAACTCTAACTCATTCTATCAATATTATTCTATCACCACTATTATTACATTATTATTGTATTATTTATTTTCTTTGACGCTATCTATGTTCTTGTTTTGTGAACAGACAGTTGCCATGTGTAAATGACCTAATTTCAAGACAGTAAAGTTTAACAAGGGCAGAAGATAGATTTGTCCACTACTCAGGTCCTTCAGCTACATATTTTTTAAAAATATGACTACTAGATTTCTTTTTAGACCATATCATGTGTATTGCATGTGACTAATTCTTATCCCCAGGTAAAAACCAGTGGCAAAAATAGTGCACTGTATGTACCCACTTACAAAACAAGTCCAACTGCAAAAATCCACAGACCCAGATCCGACATTGTACAATACAACAGCACATCTGGGTCTGTGCAATTTGTTAGAACTAATAAGTAGAACAAACAACACAGACCATGATCTACCTGCACATTATGCAGTGGCAATCAGGGCCTATGCTGCCTGCAAATGAACTCAATTCATAAACAAGTATATACAGAAGAACAAGCAACTATTCTTACCCTTGTACATCTGGAAGAAGAAACATATAATGAACACTAAGAAGAATCACTTGTAACTTTCTAAGAAGAAAATGATGCTGAGATATTAATCACCTTGTGGGTTATTTTCTGTACCCCCTCTGTTTGTATGAGTGTGTCTAAAACTTTATGGATAGTCTGCAGCTGCTGGGAAAACTTGTTGTCCCTGCCACGGCTTGCATCCCCTGAGTAGAACATCAGCCTATCAGCAAACATTGTTTGCCTACAGACATAAAAAGGTAACAAATTTAATTTAACTACATAATAAATGCACAGGTAAAATTAACCATGGTCTACTTATTTTCTTTGATACTGCTGGTCAAGTTTAAAAAAAAAAATATGACATGATAGAAAGTCACTTTGAAAACCCTGTATTGTACATTAATAATAAAAAAAACTGTATTTAGCCTCAATGGACTGTTGAGCCAAGGGCTCATTTTACACAGGGTTACATGTACTAAAATGTAGAGTGATGATATTATGTGCAGTAAATAACGTAAGATAAGAATTATCATAGATCTGTGGCAAGTTCATCAAAAAACATACACTGACATTTTGGGTTAAAAAAATGTTTTATATAATTACATTTAAAAGCAGTATGGGTTAAAGATGATTTCAAATCATAAGGCAAAATATTCCAGATCAATCCACCAATATATGTGAAATTCCATTTAAACATTTCAGCCTTGTTTTAGGACACTTAATTGATTTTTAGTAGAAGAAAGCAAGATTCATCTAGGAACTTCACAAACTGCAGTAAAAGTATTCTGACAATCTGGTACTAAGTTGTTCAGAACTTTGTCCATGAGGACTGATTCACTGTACTCTACCTTTAAAAGGTAACCATGTCAGTTTTTAAAATAATGATTCACTTGATGTGGAATATTTTTCATCTAAAAGAGTTCCAGTCTGGTTGTCAGGTACTCAATGCATTTAAAAAGATAAGCTGTCCTCAAATACTGGAACAATCATCAAAATGAAGTAACATTAAACAAATGCAAAAATCTACTTTGTCATTTTGGCATTAAAAGATACCTGATTCTATTCAAACGAAATAACTAAAATTAACTTTGACTATAAACAGAGCTGATTTGTTTATTTCATGATAGCATCATCAAATGTGAAACCTCGAAGTTGGGTTCAGTTTGCATATATGAGCAATGCACATGAACCATGTGATCAAATAAAATCTTAAAACATCACAAGTGTCTTACCAATATTTCACTATGCTCTTATGGGTAATCCTTAATTTCTGCTCCGATCACAAAGAAAAGGTTTTTGTTTATAATTTTATAATATAATCTCTGTAATTTTCCATACAACATTATTCCAAAAAGTAATTATTTTTCTACTGTAACTTTAAATAAACAGAAATATTTTTTCAAAATTTGCAAATAGTAGATACTTCTGATGCTAATAAATCAGAATTTTATACATTATTATTTGTACATTCCAAAAACTTATAAAGTTTGACCAAAAAATTAAAGACAATGAACTACATACATACAGGCTTGAAATTTGTGATATTAGTCGTTCAGTTGATTTGCTCTTTCTCCATATCCATCCATATTGCTTATGTCATGTTTTTGGATGTTTGCAATAAAATGACCGGCTATCGAATGTGATTGTTACATTATTGGTATTTCTTTACCCAACTTATCACTACTGTTGTAAAATTCACTTCAATCAAATGCAACAAAATCATTAGGCTTTCATGTATACAAAAATGCAACCCTTCCTTACCCATCCTGTGCATCCTGAGTGATTGACAAGATAGCCAGTTTCATTAGCTCACAGCCCATCTGCAATCTAGATACTGCTAAGGAATAAATCTTAATATGTGATTCATTTTTCTACATTCAATTTTCATTTATCAGCAGAAAAATGTTTTTGCAAAACAAAAGTTAGTGGACATGGTATGAAGTCAGATCACTCTGTCAAAAGTTTTTCTCAACATTTCATGTAATAAATGATACTCCAAACTTGGAATTTATACTCAGTATACAACTGAAGCCTTTTGATTGGTCAGAATAATTAAGTAAGATTTGGAGTTCAGTAATATTTTATTATAAATTTGGTACAGTGCTGACTAAGCAAACTATTTTCAACATATCATGACTTTTTCTGCATTGAAGCTCTAATGTGAGTGAAATATTTATTTTGTAGAAAACAGAGAATGGAAATTGGATATAATCTATTGATAGAATGGAAACTGGATATAGTCTATTGACTGAATAGAAATTGGATATAATCTACTGACTGAATGGAAATTGGATAATATCTATTGACGGAATGGAAATTGAATATAATCTATTGATCTCAGTTTTAAAAAAAAGCAACAAATAACAAAACATGCAGATCTTTATCTTCTGTAATATCAAACAATCAACATGCCACAATTAAATGCATGAAGGACGATTCTTACTACAACAAGAATACATTGCAAGTGAAGGTAAATTGTTAGTATTAGAATTCTTATCCAATCAGTCATTAACATAAAGAAATATGCTTCTCTACCTTTTGAATCCAGATCTACCAGAAAGATGGACAGTCTACATGTCATATTGGCAACAAAAAAAGAAATTCTCACCCATTACCTCCCCTTACCAATCACGGTGGCTATTCATCAATCAGACGTTCACCAGTTTACAGGATGCTCATATTTATGTGGAAGAGTTTAATAGTAATGATATCAGGCAAATTTTCTCAGAGAGGTATAACTGGCTAAAAAATTTAATGTAATGTCTCCATCAAATACATTCTCCATCACATAAATATAAGGAGAATTGGTAATTGGAGGAGAAATGCATGAGAATCCATCCAACTTCTACCATGGATACCCTTGGATGGGTAAATGGCTGGAGTCTTTATATGAAGGATAAACCACTCTCCTAACATAAAGGCAGCACAACCAATGGTAATTTAACATGTGACACAAATTCAAGGTAAAAAGAAAGAAATGATGCTTGTTTACCCAGAAAAAAAATTGGATGAATCCAGCAATAGCTTAACACCCCATGAGAAGGTTGTACTGACACTGACTAGATCTATTTAAATCACAGCCACTGTACCCACCAGGCTCAATTCTTGTCTCTGTGATGCTAGACCTCTGAGATAGAAACACAAGATGGTTGACTGTACAAGCCAGCCAACAGTGCCCATAATGTTCCAGATTGCACCAATGCATTCAAATGCAAGGCTCAGAGAGATCACTCTAATCTCATGAGCTGAAATTTCATCAGGCGTATCTGGCCATGTGATTATGATTACTCATTTCAGCCCTGATGCCAGCATTGAGAGGTTATATCCTTGTTCCTGATCTTCACCAGAAGAAGATATTGGTCCCACAGCCCTTCCCAATGTAGTGCTTGTAAGCATGGACCACATCTTGCAGTACTGCCTCTCTCAACTTATCAACCCAGGAAAGAGTCAAATGAACACTTTCTGGAGGCCCACCGATGGCAACCTATTCTTTGCTATGAAGCCTGGTCATGGCATTAGGACCAAAGTACCATCTGATCCGAGCTGGCGATAGTTTGGGTCCAATGAAAGGGCATGCAACTTGCCCACCCTGAATGCTGAAACTTAGGCCATCAGAAAACATGTATTCATGATAGTAGCTTCAGTGAGATTCTGGCTAAAGGCCTGAGTTTATCTGAGTTGAGCCAATTCCACCTACCCGAGTTGAGCCAGTTCCACTCACCCAAGTTCAGCCAATTCAACTTAGTCAATTCCACTGAAATCCACTCTCTTTTGGAAATTAGCTATGTGATCTTGATAATTCCAGCCATGAGCATAGGAGGGAATGAAATGGAGGATGAGACTGGTAAAAATTACATACTGAGATGTACAATATGCTGGGATGGGATGAGATCTTGCTTCTCCCACTTCACTAAGAAACCTAGCTTAGAGAGATGGGAAAGGTTGTTCCTGCCCATCACCAAAGAAGAATTCAATATATGTTTTTTAATGATGTCATCCAAAGATGCTGCCATCTAGATTAATGCAATTGACCTGAACAGGTTTACAACACAGTTGGTGGTCTTGATGAACAATCAGGGATTGATAGTGAGACTGAATTGGAATGCATGTAATTGGTATATAGTTCCTTGAAAGCCAAACTAAAGTAACATGCATGAAGTCTGATGAATAGGTACATGAAAATTTGCATTGGAAAGATCTGCACTAATTGCAAATTCATCCCTTTGAACAGAAAGCCTGAATGATAATGTCATTTCCATTTTGAACCTCAGAGTAATTATTTACTTGCTGAGTCAACTGAGATCTATCACTGACCTGAGCTTTCCATCAGCTTTGAGCACCTGGAACAGTGTAGAATAAAACTTCGAAGAATTCTGCTTGCAAAAACTCTCTCCAACACCTAAATGTCTGTCAAATAGAAAGCAGATCTCCTTCTGCAAAATATCTACCTTCTCTGGATTGGCTGGACCATCCATCAAGGAGGTTTAGACAAAAGAATGAGCTGGATGAACAAAAAACATATCCCCTCCAAAACAACTTGGATTGCCCATTCATTTTGGAGAAATAGTAGGTCTAAAGCTGCCAAATGTGAAGTAGTCTGGCACCAACAGGAAGACTGTCATAGGGTGGTGGTGATGACAACTCATTGGTGGTTGTTGGGAGGCTTGGAGAAGGAAAAGCATTGCTTCCCATCCCCTTTGTCAAACTGCCTCCAAAACTGCAAGGCCTGTTGCTGCCTGAAATCAGACTGAGGCTGAGACAGCCACTTTTAGCAGTGTTTGGTATTTATTTTTTTTTTGCCAGTGATCTCCTCTCCATTGTGGTTGAGACTGATGTGGCCTAAATGCAGGTGGAGATGACAAAGCAAGCAAGCAAGGAAGCTTTTATGTTGCCTGCTTCTGTAATCCTCAATTCTACCATCAAATGGCAATGTCAGGCTAAAAGTCATTGACTGCAGAGCAAAAGAATGACATGGCTTCAGTGAAGACAAGTGAAGAATGGTACCCTGTTGATTACCTTTGTAAAAATTGCCATAGTTGCCCATGCAGGATCTTTGCCTGATTCTTCGACAATACAAAAAAATCACTTGTGGCACCATGTTCTACACTAACTTTGAGATGGAGTGGAAAATCTACCAATTCACTTTATAAAAAAAGCAGATCTGATGTTCACATCCCAGAAGGTTTTGTCCATTCTTAGGAAACTGATACTGTACTGGTCTGAGTGTGTGTAGTATAAGCAGGATGAAAACAATGTTGTAAATGATTTTCAAAAAAAGAGCTTTTCAGTTCCCCATGTCCCGGATCTTGTTCAAGAAATAATCAGCAATCTCTTTCATATCGCCATGCTGATATTGATGTCTTGAAGGGCAGCCAGAAAGTCGTCTGGATGGTCAGCTGAATGGTCAGCTCAACAGCCAGCTGAATGGAACATGCAATGAAACAGATCGACCATTCTGATGGATCCCCACAAGACTCCACATATTTCTGGCTAGTATGTGGCACTGTTGGCCAATGCAATGGACCTCTGGTAGCTTGTCAAAAGGTACAGCTAGTTGGGTAGTTGGACGGGCTGGTCTAAAGAAAGTGGTGGCATATACATGGATGGTTGGTTGATCATTAAGGTTGGTAACATACCCAATGTACTAAACTTACAGGACATGGGGAAAGTACATCTACTGGACTACCAAGAAACAGAAGCACAGTCTTCCAACAACTCCAAACCACTATTGTAGATTATGTAAAGAATGGAGAGGCAGAAATTCTCCCAATGCTATCAACTGTGTAAACACTTTCTATACAAGTCTCCACATTTACAACTCACGAAGCATCTGTGAAGAATGCAGAATTGGTCTCTCATAAGTACACTGTTCCACCAGTACAAGCTAGTCTGATGTAACAGTTACAGTGGGCACTGTGTGCATCACTTTCAATGGTGAGTTGAACGGTGCCATCATAGTTTCCTCCACTTTGCTTGCTATCAACAACATCTTGAGATGAAGGTTACGAATGTCACTTTGTACCAATTTTGACTTTTGACTGACTTTTGACTTTTGACTTTTGATTTTGACCCATATCTATTTACTCTTTAACCTTTTGCAGAAAACTGTGGACCATATCCCTTATGACTACTTTATGCAGACACTGCACAATGAAGTAAATGATCATTTACCACAAGTGAAGCATGAATCAAATGTACCCTTCCTGAATCTGAACCTCCTGCACTCTGACAGTTCATCATCATGGTTTAACTGAAATGATAAGCAAGACAAAATCAATGGAAATAACAACCCAAAAGAGTTCACAACCAACAATAATAACACTTGTCACTAAAGAAGCAAAGAATACAGGCAGTGTGAGCAAACAACAGCCAACAACCACCAACCACCCCATGTTGAGGTAAATGGTAAGAAAAAAAAACAAGTCTACTAACTGCAAAAAAAAATCCATACAAATATGGATGAAAAAATCGAAATACTTGATACCAACATGTGAAAAATACACTGATGAGCTATACTAGAACAACTTTCAAGAAGAGTAGGTACCAATGATGCTGATTTTCTTTAATATCAAGAGGCAATACAAGACAATGTTAATCATACTGAGTGAATGCTTAAACTGGTAAACACCAGCTTGATGGATAGTCATCTAGCGAGTGGCACATGAAGACAATGCCTCTTCCCCTTCTCTATATGATAAATATATCAGAAAGACTAAAAAAATTTCATCTTTCCAGGAGGGTTGGTTTCAAGAGGTGACAAAACTAATTTCTAAACATCGAATATAATCAGGGAATGTATATGATGGAGAAATACGGCAAATACAAATAAATGAAAACAACAAGGATACTGATGTACATTCTTTAGAGACTCTGGGTCAGCATCAAAAGATGTCTTGTACAAATCTGCAAATCTTGTGCTCAGGTCTTCATACTCTCTTACACACTTCATTAACTGAAATAGGAATACAATTTTAACTCTTGTCAGACAAGAGGCATGATTCTTAATAAAGATGAGTTTGCTAGGAGACATAAATGAATACAATAAACTTGAAATAACCTCTTTTTTTTAACTTTATTTATTTTACTGGAAAAACTGCACAAGTTCTCACAAATTACCAAATGCACATTCAACAATTTCAATGTGAGCTTAACATGCTTTTTAAGATGGAGGAATAAAGAACCTTAAGTAAACCACCTAATTTAAATGAGTGACCACTTACCCTTTTATGTGTCGAAACCGAGGATTGAACCCAGGACCACAGGGGTACAAAATGAGTGTATTTCCACTCAACAAATCTCTTTTCTTACTGCATGATTTCAAAAATACCATATATTACCTCCCTTTCTGACACTTCCTTTGGCATTAATTGCAGCATGAAAGTCCAGTTTGTGTAAGGAACATAATTATCTCCAACAAGTCAATTATTCACAATAACATCAACTGCTGTAAAGAGTTATATTCCAACAGAAATGTTATTTTTGAAGTCTTTAGCAACAAGGGCATTTACGAACTCCAAATAAATACAGTACTATTACAACTCTTTATTATAATTAATTTATCTAGTAAACATTAAAATCCTTCTAAACGATTTCATTTTCCATTAGGTATTAGTATTTTTTAGAAAATGGTAATTGTGACCTTAGGTCAAGTAGAGGACTATATAATCTTGTTTTCTAGAAATTATTCATTTGTGCTTTAAGATCTTAGCAGAATCAATTGTATTATTGTTGTGTCCAGTAGGTCATTTGGACTGGAATTTTATTTACTCAAATTATTTATTCACTGGAAATACAAAGTGTTCTTCAAATATAACATTTCTGGCAATATGGACTTGAATTTACAGTGAAAATTCAAATAAGGATATATTCTTGAATTGTATTATTGTGAGTCAACAAAAGACTGTTGGCACATCACCACTATACGGGCCACCTGAACACTTTCAACATTGGATTTATTTTGGATTTCCAATAAAGTTAATTCAGAACTTTGATCACTAGGACCTGTGTCCGTAAGTCTAAGATTATTTGGGATTTAATTGGCAATACTGTAAGTTCCTTTTTTTACATTTTCACTTTGTATTCTAGGGAAATAAATATGTTTGTTAAATTTTACAAAGCCTGTTGCTTCAAACTCTTTTCTATTACTTATTTTAAGATCATGAGTAACATGCACTTCTCTGTTAACAATTAAAAGGGTTTATAAGTAGAAGGGTGACACACTATTTTGAATTCTTGAAAACTTGTCTACTGCTATATTTGCTGGCCTATAAATCAATACTTTTTGACCAGGAAGTATGGGTTCATCTAATACTCCAAATCGACTTACAAATTGATTATGTCATTCAAATTACTATATCACATGTTATATGATTTTAATATGTAAAAAATAAACTTTTTTTCCAAAAAATAAAAAATGATGTGTAAAAAATAATTATCATTTAAGGGAAGGAATTATGTATGATAAAATACTGGACCCGACATTGAGAAGGATTTTAAAATATTTATATGGTCATCAGAATTAAATTCATGTCATCATATTTTAAAATATTTATATGGTCATCAAAATTAAATTCATGTCATCAGATGTAATTGCACTAAAGCAGAATGCACTGGTAATCAATGTTGTTTAAATTTAATTACATATACATGTATTAGAATAAACAAGTTAGAAAACAAAAAACCACAGACTTGCCAGCCCTAACGTGACCATCTCAGTAAGGCAGTTGATTTTTTTTCCATAAGTCTGACCAGTTTTCCATAATGTGTAACATAATTTATTTAAATTTGGAAAATATGTATCTAAAACTTTTGGTATTCAAAACTGATGCAGGGATTGTAAACATTATAGCTGAAAAGTTAGTAAATTACATGTAGAATTTATTTGCACAAACTTCAGTTCCAAATCCTATGGAGCTCAATGGCTTGTTGCTATCTATCAAATTCACACAATTGTTGGAAATGGTATTCCATTTCATATGATAATGGCACAAGACATACTCAAATCGACACATTATGTGTAAACATAATTGTTGCCCTTCCTGTTTTTATTCACAAGACTCTAAATATTCCTTTTGAGTCCTCTGTACTGATTATTATCAGTTATTAATTAATTATTTAAGAGGCTTATTTTCTCTTTCGTCTTAAACATGTATCACATGCTGGTTGCTATTTTTTTTAAATTCCATAATCAACAGTGTGATCATGCTGACGTTTTGCATGAAAAAACGTGCAGTTTAAAGCATCTGAGATACTCTGGTGAAAATAGTCTGGTTCCCTGACCAACTCCACTAAATCTTATATAAAACCCAGAACAAAATCAAACATGGATGAGTCAATTATCTGGATTTTATAGCAACAATCATATTTCTATAGTTTTTGCTTTTATTCCCTAAGTCCCTATTTTACAGGTCATTTTAGTAAGACTTACAGCAAAATTGTTAGGGTTGGCAGGTCTGTGACCATGACAAAGACAAAGGTATTCCATCAGTTTTCTTCTTGCACCTTGTGATCAACATGAGAGAGATGGAGCGAAATGGAGGGAGGAAGAGAGAGGTTTCCAGATAACTGTAATTTCTATTGTTTAGTTACCTGACAATTTTAAATTTACTCGCATACAAAGGCAGTACCATATTCCATTATCAACTAATGCCTCTGAATAAACAATTCCTTCTAGTTTTATTTATATCCATTGTGCCAAGAACCACATGGCTTAGCAATGTCATTTACCTGCTAATTAAATATGCTACAGCTCTAGTCAAGTCGTTCCAGCTGACACCTGTATGACAGCAAGATTTGGCAGATCAGATCAAATTACCTAACCATAGGGTATTGTGAACATGGTACTGTGTAATGCCAGGTGCTCACTCGTGTAACTTTCTCAACCACAGATATCTTTTCTTCTCATTGACAGAAGTATTGAAGCAATTCAAAGAAACCACTAGCATTAACAATGATCAAGCCAAATGCTGCCTAACTAAAGGCAGTGTACATGAACTTACTGATAAAGAGTAAGGAGAGTTCATTGTACTTGCAAAGAAATAATACAGCATGCTAAATGGTCATTCTTGGGATTTAACCTAAATGGAGTCTATATGGTGTTACGTGTAGGCTCGTACAAAAATAACAAGAGAAAAGAGGGAAGACAACAAGCTTTGTATATTTTAACAAAATAATTTATTTCCCTAGAAAACAATGTAAAAATTGGAAATAGGACTTACGGTTTGTGAATATAATCCAAAATTTAATCCTAAAATTGAAAAATACAAGTCCTATCACTAAACAGTTCTAATAGAATCCGGGTTCGAATCTCAATGAAATTCCAATATGGATGAGATGACGTTAGATGATGTCTGTACTGATGGCAACAGATCCTCAACTGAATCACCGTTTATGTTTCTGTATAGAACTCTAGAATAAATTTCCACTGAATTTCTTTCTCCCAGAACTTTTATAAATATAAAGCACTTGTTTAGTTTTCCAGAGAATAAATTATTAAATTCCAAAAACAGAAAAAACGTCAGAACAAGCTGGCATCAACAATATAAACCACCTTGTACTTTCAAGGTGTCAAGAATACTACTGACAAAATTTCACTAAGAATGAGTATTAAACCCAACTAAAACATCATTTCAGTCTCATATGATGGGTCATGTGGTCTCTTAACATCGAACAGTGCAATAAAAAAAAAAACAACTGTCACGTAGCTAGAATAGCCCTATCTAAGAACCAAATTCTCACACTGAAAATATATAAAGAAAGACTGTTTACAATCCAGCTAACATGCAGGCCAAAATGACCTTGGAAAATAGCCAATTGTTATCACTCGATGTTTACAAAATCTATGAACCAAAGTGAGCTAAAAATAGTGCTAATGTAATAGCTTTTACGTTCTTTACAAACTGAATTTACTGAAAAAAAATATCGAATCCCGTGAAAATAATCATTACAATAAAATGTAATGAAACAAAAATAAAATAAAAAAGAATTTAAAACTAACACACAAATAATTACATTACATATACGTAACAATGGATATAAATATTATGAATATTTAAATTTACTATTTTATTACTATTTTCTCTCTTTGACAAATCTTCAGCTAAACAGGGGCATTCATGTACAAAATAGTAGGAAGAAGGAATGAATGAAATCTCTCTCTCTCTCTCTCTCTCTCTCCCTCCCTCCCTCTCTCTCTCTCTCTCTCTCTCTCTCTCTCCCTCTCCCTCTCCCTCTCTCCCTCTCCAAAACGAAACTGTGGAAAAGCATGTCAGCATTGGTGATGCACTTTCCCAATTGCCAGTAATCTGGAATAACATGCAACAATACATTTAATATTCATTAAACTGGAAGTTACTAGTGAAAAAGACGAAGCCAAGGTATTGATCTCATCTGATACACCAAATGGACTTATATATGGAGAAAGGATGGAAAATTTTACAAAATTAGCAAATTTGACTTGTACTCAGCAATGATTTATCGACCAGCAAATACGGTATACCAGCAAATACGGTATGCAAATACGGTATACCAGCAAATACGGTATACCAGCAAATATACCAGCAAATACGGTATACCAGCAAATACGGTATACCAGCAAATATACCAGCAAATATGGTATACCAGCAAATACGGTATACCAGCAAATATACCAGCAAATACGGTATACCAGCAAATACAGTAAATATATTCTTAAGGAAGAAGATTTTCTTTAGATTTTCTTTTAGTGGGTTTGGGGAAACACCACCGTGTTCAATCCATCCCTTTTTAAAATAATAAACACAAGTGGTAAACAATAACATTTGGAATCTTAGAAAATAACAAGGTTAAAAAATTATTTCCATTAAAATATTTTATTTTATGCTAAGATGTGAATTATTGGATTTATGAAGTAAAATAATTGTAATAATTCACTCTAGTGAAGTAAAATAATTATAATAATTTGCTCTAGTGAATTGCAATAAATAATTTCACTACTGCATCGATAACAAGATAACCATGAAATGTGATGTTTTTACTAAATGCTAATGTGACCAAGTGGTAAATATGGCTGCCTCCCATTAAAGACGACTCTAGTTCAAATCCAACAAGGTGTGAATTTGTTTTCTTAATATGCTATTTTACTTTAAATTGGGAAGGAGAATTACGTAACTGTTTATATTATTCTGTGTGAATAATCACAAAACACAGAACATAAATGGTAAACTGCAGATATCACACAGGATCCAGTAAGCAATCTGCTACTTCAGTCTGTTATATAGCACATCTTACCAACCAATTTGTTTGAGCATAAACTAAAAAGAAAATTTGTTTGCAAGGAGTGAATGATGGATATATTTCATCTCATGGGTGAAAAACTTAAGTTATTTCAATCATGGCTTCAGCACTCATGAAAATAGTGAGTTTTTCACCATCTCGATGAAATATATCCTGTGTTCACTTATTTCAAGTAAATATCCTCTATTTATTATTTATGACAATACTGACAAGTAAACAAAATTGCAGACAACACCAAACTGACAGGAGAAAATGGTGTATAATTCCAATTCCAAATGTAATCCATGATGTGCAAAATGGTCTTTTTTTTTTTTACCAAAACCAAACCTTTCCTAATATTCTCTGTCTGGTATCATATTGCAGGCACTGAAAAAGTTACTGAAATAAAATTTCTGAAATAGTCTATATGACAAGATCCAGGAAAATGGTAACAACAAGAAAAAGTCTTACATATACCTAAATCTATCAACAATTGTACTGATAGATAGTAGTGAGCCTAGCCTGAGTAATAATACTACTAGTTTACAGTCTCATGCTGAGCATGCCCAATGACCTCTTGCCATGTGAGTTAACAAATGCTACCATGTTTTGTTTATTCACAAGTTGATGCTAGGTTGTTTTTGAATGACCTAGTTCATCCTACTGGAGATAAATAGCACAAAACTGAAAACCAGTCTATTATAATTGCTAAATGGGCCTTCAAAAAGGCTCATATTGTTCTTCCTGATTTCATCAATGGCCCTGCTATACACACCATTGAATCTGTTCTGTCATGCACAGTACAAGAAGAAAAAAAGAAGCAAACTATGCATATCTCTACCGAAAGGTATATTTTACCTGATTAACAATCTGTCCACATCGTGTTATCTCCTGACCATTGGTGATGGCAAGTGCTGTGGCTATGGCTGGTGGTGGACATGTCCGAAATGTATTACAGGTACGAATAAGCTGAGAATGTACCTGCATCGTATCAACTCGTAAATTCACATACTCACACTGGAACTGGAGGGGAAAGTTGGGGGTCGACGCTGCCTAAAATAACAATTGATTTTATTTTTAACATCGTTTACTTGGTGATCCATATCAAATGCTCTATCTAGTCTCAAATGAAAGTGAAAAGGCATCCATAATAGCTGTACTTTATAAAGTTAGGCTGACATGTAAAAACAGCCACTGTTATACATATACATACTACAGCTGTGTATATCAATGATTTTGCACAAAAATGCCCTGCAACACACACTGTGAGTTATTTTAGCAGATACAAAATTTGGGTGATCTTACATTCCCATATTTTGAAATTGTGACAGCAAATCCTGTCAAAAGTTATCGAGTGAAATATATGTTCATTATCTAGCAGTCTCTGATTGAAATTGTGACAGACGATACCATCAAAAGCTATTATTCAGTGAAATAAATGTTAGTAATCTAGCATTCTCAGAATTGTGACAGAAAATCCCATCCAAACTTATTATTCAGTGAAATAAATATTAGTGATCTGGCATTCTCAGATTGAAATTGTGACAGTAAATGCTGTCAAAAGTTATTATTCAGTGAAGCAAATGTGGCCAAAGCTTTTATCATTTTGAAAAAGTCTGAAACAGAAATGCAGTACAACAGGTCTTTATTTCATTTAATGAAAAAGCTTTGGTAATCTCCATTATCATTATGTCTAGTAAAACTGCAGCAATAACTACTGAAAGTATAAAAGAGTTTCTTTGCAGGGGTTCACCAACTTTGGTACTGCATGAGGCTCCCATTTGTTAAGCCCATATTTAGCTAAAAAGTAAAACCTTAACAATGAGCTTACACTTTACCTCCGACATTAATCTAGAGTGTGGATAGATGTACAAATGGGCAAAGCCTCTCAGCAACTACTGAAATGCATGAACACAGTTTTGACATAAATAATTCATCTCATGTTGCCATACACTTTAATGACAACTTTCATACTTTACAAGATTTTCATTTAAGCCAGTTGATATTGTTAATTCAGAAATGGAATGTCTGTCAAACAAAACTGATTAGATTCACCATCTAGATATTAGCTTATCCAAAAGGTCAAAATTATAAAATTATACATGAAATTCATTAACATGTTCATAATATTTCAAATTTCTTATGTCTATAGTGCTTTGTATATAATGAGAATTAATAGCCTATTACAAAGGAACTAAATTTGTTTATTTTCTTAATTAACTGCACAATACTGACAATAATACAAATACACAAGTATTATACAACTTAATAATGTATTACTTTCTGAAGATTTTTGTTTTTTATTCAACTTATTATTCAACAATATTTCAAAAACATCATTTTAATTATTTTTGTTTTAATTTTAATTTAATTTATAAACTGTGACAATACTGAAAACTTTGTACGATAATAGAATAAGGGGACATAATTCAACTTTAATTTTGTAATAGAACATATTTTAAAGAAATAAATATATACCGTATTCACCATTTGGATATTGGAAGATATATCTGAAAGGTTCAAAGTCTAAGTTTATTTATAATCTTCAATAATTTATAAATTCATAAATTTAATAAATAATAAATAATACATGTTTAAAGGGAAATAAAACTATTTATTTCCTCATATATCTTCTACTGTTATAGTTATCAATAGAGATATATGTATCTTTTTGATCCAGTTTTATGTATCTTTAATTTGTCTTTTTTTCATTGCTTTTTATGCATTTAAGACTTTAGCTACAATATTTCAGAATGATGCAAGCTATAATGTCACCTTATGTCATTTTTTTTTATAATGCTAATCTCCCAACCCAAACATATTCAATGACAATAATTTGAATTTAGTCTAATGAAGCAATAAATTGTGAACTGGTCACAGATTTAATGTGTTAGTGTTACTTTATTTTTAATATTAATGATACTATAAATATAGAATTCTAGAGACTGCAGTGCCAACATCTAAGGATAATATTATGGACTCTTCGTGTCATGTACTTCAACTTCCAAATGTAAATATACAGTAGACATTCCATCTCAAAAGAACAGGCTGGGAGAATTCTTGTTGTGAATCACACCAACTGTACTTTTTTTTTAACTGGACAGGTTGATGTCAATTAAACAACACAATATGATTGCATGAATTATTTTACCTTTGCTGAATGTTAAATAAATCATTCTGACCTATCCTCAATAAAGTATTGTGTAGTCAAGAGTACTGTCCTCAACAGAGTATTGTGTAGTCAAGGGTACTGTCCTCAAGAGTATTGTGTAGTCAAGAGTACTGTCCTCAACAGACTATTGTGTAGTCAAGAGTACTGTCCTCAACAGAGTATTGTGTAGTCAAGGGTACTGTCCTCAAAAGAGTATTGTGTAGTCAAGAGTACTGTCCTCAACAGAGTATTGTGTAGTCAAGAGTACTGTCCTCAACAGAGTATTGTGTAGTCAAGGGTACTGTCCTCAAAAGAGTATTGTGTAGTCAAGAGTACTGTCCTCAAAAGAGTATTGTGTAGTCAAGAGTACTGTCCTCAACAGAGTATTGTGTAGTCAAGGGTACTGTCCTCAACAGAGTATTGTGTAGTCAAGGGTACTGTCCTCAACAGAGTATTGTGTAGTCAAGAGTACTGTCCTCAACAGAGTATTGTGTAGTCAAGAGTACTGTCCTCAACAGAGTATTGTGTAGTCAAGGGTACTGTCCTCAACAAAGTATTGTGTAGTCAAGGGTACTGTCCTCAAAAGAGCATTGTGTAGTCAAGAGTACTGTCCTCAAAAGAGTATTTATTAAGTAGTCAAGAGTAATTCAGCATACCATATATACTTGCTAAAAAGTTATGTCAAACTGCAAACAACATAGATCCTGATCCAGCAGATCAGGATCTTATTTTGTGTGTTAAACCAAATACTTCTAACAAGCTGCATACACCCAGAATTGCTGGTACATTATGTGATGGCACACGTGAGTCTGTTGGACTCAACTTATAAGCAAAAATATGGTATTCAACAATTTTCATAAGTGTTTACTGACTGATAACAGTATCAAGATCGTTGAAAGCTTTTGCTGTACTGTTTCAAATTCAGCTTTCAAACATTCTCATTTCTGTTGGATAAACAGATTGAAATTGTTAGTATTATAACAGTATGGTAATATCTGCATAAATCCGTATGCACATGATGCAGAAAAACAGATAACAGGAAAAGTCTGTATAAATTCATACCCACAAAATGCATTGCAGTCAAATAGAAAAACAACAATATATACCCATTATAAATACCAGATCTTCATTAAATATCAATCTATGCTTGAATTTAAAATGTAATTAGGCATTTAATCATTAGGTTACTCTTATAAACCCAAAAGAGAGATAAAGAACCAACATTACAGTTGCTATTTCATATAAAATATTCTGTTGGTTCAAAATTTTATTGGAATGCTAGGAGAAACTCTTCAAAAACATAGAACTGAGGATGAAAACTTATGCACATGGACAGTAAATACAAGATAGGAACAGTGTTTCAACATAAAAGGCATCAGAAGTCTTCATACTGAGGTGACCTGTCAATCACTGGCTTTACACTTTCTATACTGGCCTAGGTCTGTTAACTCCAAGACAATTCAGTTGCAATGTTCCAGCAGCTCAGCTAGGTATCTCCTTACTACAGCATTGCACACATGCATGCATCTAGACAAACTCCTCAAAACAGAAAACTCATTATACCAGAATCTTTTCAAGACAGAATTTGTTTTAGTCCAGAATTTTCATTCTTTAATATTATCATTTTCTTCCCAGTAAACCAAACAAATTTCAATCCCAAATTTCAATCTTATGCTTAAAAACCCTCATAAAACCAAAAAACTCAACTGAAACATGAAAATATATTTTAGCTCCTAAATTCCTGAAGTTGCCAGCTTCCCTATTAATGCTGGAACAGACTGATTACAGTTAGCAAGTACTGTAGTGGGATGAAATGTGAGACAAAGACCCCGAAATGTCCCAAGGACACACGAGGTTAAAGAAATACCTGACACATGTGCCAACATGTATTAAGGGCAACAATAGGCCAATATGAAGTCTTGGCACCACACAAAAGAACTAGCTATTAAGGCAAATCACATTAATAACTAAATTCTTGTAGGTAAGCCATTTAAGAAAGACTTTATCTGCTGATTATCTAATTATGATTGATGC
This sequence comes from Megalonaias nervosa, assembly GCA_016617855.1. Lineage (NCBI taxonomy): Eukaryota > Metazoa > Mollusca > Bivalvia > Unionida > Unionidae > Megalonaias > Megalonaias nervosa. The sequence goes on along the minus strand of JAECUM010016598.1, from coordinate 55,460 downwards.
TGCTCATTTGTATACATGATCAATAGAACACTGTTTGCTTGATCCATAAATTAAATATCTTGGCTTTATTAATCAGACAGGTGGACTTGCTTTTGATGCTTAACTGACATCAACCAACAAAGCAGTGTTCTAACAATCAGATTCCCGCAAATGGTTTTCATCTGCTTTATTGTCTTGTGGCTAAGACTGATTGCGAGGACAGTGTTAACTCCTTCAACAAATTACTCTGCTGGATGCTATCCAATGGATTTCAATGCTAGCCTTGTCTGAGATGATGCCTGGCACAGTCAAGACGTACTTTGAAGTTGCCAACTTCCCTATTAATGTAAGCCAAAGATATAGTCAATGAGGATGACCATCTTTGAATGGTTCATAAATTAGGACCAAACACTGAACCTGAGGGCTAATATAATTTATGACTAGACATTGAACCTGAGGGCTAATAAAATTTATGACTAGACACTGAACCTGAGGGCTAATATAATTTTGACAATGATGTATTTGCTGAGGATAATGCCAATAACTGGAAGAGTGTTACAGTTTCATGAAAGCAATCAAGCCAATGATGAAAGCGATGAATATTATGATCATTATGATCAGAATATACGTTTTGAGCCACCTGGTGATGATGTGATATGCCCTGAAGTTTTAGATCTTATACAGTGATTAAAACACTCTGCAATTGCTGAGATGAACATTACTTGGCTACAGCACAAGAACTGGAGTCACTAACAGAAGCCACACTAATTAAAGAAAGATGTAAGAAATAACAGGCTCCTGAACTGTGAACATCATGAATTTTACGGAGTATTTAAACATTATTGAATATCATTCATAACTCCAATGGACTTAAGAGTACAGTTATAAAAAAGTATCTTAATTCTCTCTCTCTCTCTCTCAATATATATATATATATATATATATATATATATATATATATATATATATATATATATAAGAAAAATACACATGAAACACAGTCATGATAAACAAGAGGGAACACTTAAAGAAATATATGAATTAAGCTGTTTTTAACTTGAATAAGAATTCTGCCAATTGCCTGAAAGAATAATAATATTAATACATAAAATAATAAGAACAATTAAAATAATAATATTAATAGTATTCAGCTCATGGTCTTTGTTCAAGAGAAAAAGCCTAAAAGACAGACATGCATTCTGAGGCCAGTTTGATCTTGTACCATGGGCAGTTACTATTCACAGGTTTGACGTGTTTCAATGCAACAGTCTTCACTAAAATTGTGTGATTAACATGTGTATAACTTTCGTTGATAATTACATGCAAATTAATTACCTTCAGTAATGTCAACCCTTTCTGATAGTGGAGTGAAGCATCCATTATAGTGGATAAAACCTCAAAGCTTTTAGACTTCCTCTCCTGTAGACAGCTCTCACCAGTACCAATGTCATGTAGACCCATCAACCAGAAATAAAAATGTTCTGAAGAGACCTAATGGAAGAAGTGATACTTAAACATATGAACTTCACAACTCTCTAATATTCACTTATCTGAACCTAAAGAAGCATTCTGACATGATATAACAACTTCACAATCACACTGTATTAAATTCACCATACATACTCATGTCAAGTCTAACTTCAAACATGCTGGCAGATCAGGGTCCATGTTATTTGTTCTCCTGATTTCTCCTAACAAACTGCATAGACTGTGCAGTTTATGGCTGGACTCGACTTGTAAGCAAGTATAGACAATAGTCATTCTAAAAGACAAAATGTAAGCAAAACCAGCATGAATGTAAAACTATTTTCAAAAATTAAACCCTGAGAACAGATAGCTCATACATAAATATAGTTCAGAACAGTTGGCTTTCAGTAGTATATTGTATTCACTAGCATTGTCGGCCAGTGCATTGTCATCTTATTGAATGCACAGTTAAGTGTGGATACATAAAAAACTCAAAAGCAAATAAAAAGCAAAACTTAATCTCTTTCACCTAAAAGGTAATTTAATTCTCAAATAAATATTCTCTGATTAATTATTTGATTCTAAATGCCATGCTCTAAAACTGAAAGTTTCATCCTGAAAAAAATGCTGAGTCTTTTGACAAAGAATATGTCCTAAGCATTACACAATTTTTTGTCCTTGAAATATGTTGTAAATCAACAAGAATAATCTCCAATAGGAAGAACATATCACAGGAGAATCTAAATAATGAATCAAACAGGATTTTAACCATATCTGACAATGTCTGAAGCTTTTCAACCAACATACACAAACAATATAGAGAAAGCTAACCTGAAGCTTTCGTCCACATGCTAAGGACTTCATCAGCAGACTGATTTAATCTCTACCGACTGTTAACATCACTCAATGGAATGGTGAGTGATGTTAACAGATCGTCCCAGATATGCGTTAGATTGTAATGAACCCTGCCCCTGCTCAGCGTCAGTTTGTGTGCACAGATGTAAATCAATTCCTTAACCCCACCACTTAAATCAGGCTTGTTCTTGATCTAGGGCTTTTACCAAGTTCCAAGTTACAGTATGGCCAGGGCAAACATTTTGGATGTTCCAAGATACTTCGGACGAGCTTGAACTTGGTCTTCTGTGTGCATTAAATCTTGCTTTCAATGTCCTTTCTGTTTCCCAAATTGTAATGTCACTGACTTTAACCCTGTCCTTCACACTTAATGTGATAGACTGGTATGTGACTTATATTTCCAATAAACAAAAATAAGGAATGCTCAGTCAAATGATCAAAGACTTGTTGTCAGTTCAAACATTTTCATTCCATAAAAATCAAAATACTCTTTCTAGACACCATGAGATAACATCTAAAGATCATTCCTTGTCAGCAGCAAACAGTAAAATGTTTATTAAGAACAATTCTAAAGATACTGCATTAAATGACCTGAAAACTTGAGGCCAGTGGCAGAAACCATTTTGGTCTGTCAGGACAATATTTTAGAAGCTGTAGTATCGTAGTCATATCTCAAGGTCTGTTGGGATAGACTTTGCTCAGAATTTTGTACTGCTCAATAGGGCCAGCTCAGGTTGAAAGCTAGTGACCCTCCAGAAAATGCACTGGCCCAAAGGACCAGTTAGATATGATTTTCACTGGTCCTGAGGTATGAGGTTTGCTTTTGTTAATGTACCAGACAATGGGTGTGGCCATTCTGTCACATGAAACAATCGAAAGATGTTCATCACATCATGACTGGCCAACATCTTCACCTGACTGGATCAATGGGATAATGTCTTACTCAACTACTAGAAAAACGCTCAGTGTAATGTTTAGATCAGTTAAAAAAACATGGATAGACTCCCATAACTGGTGTTATTTTATAGATTTCTGTGTGGAAATTATCGGAAGACAAAAATGTCTGACAGTGAGATCTCTAAAGAAAACAAATCTGCAAAAAGTATTAACTGTCCCACTGGACTAGCTACTTTTAAAACTTGCTGGACTATAAAAAAAACTCTACTTGCCATGGTCAGAGACTAAATCAATCCCTGGTCTATCGAGCCAATCAGTATCCCTAATGGGGGCAGATAGATAAACAGTCAGAACAAAGTCATTCACACCGTCAAGTAGCAAATTCTCAGCTGAAAATGTTTGTTGCTTGGTTGGCTGGTTTTAAAGGCTTTACACATTTTTGGCAATATCATGCCAAGGAAATGCATAATGCTGTTCACTAGGACACACAGAAGCAGCTATCTTTGACTATGGCATTTTGATTACAAGTCCAAAACTCTAACGACTGAACTACCATGTCTCCCTCAAATGAATCTGTAAATCTGAAAGCATAATGTCCCAACCTTTTGGGCTAGTGAAGAGAATATCTTGGAAGCTATGGCTGACTGTCCATATCTCATGGCTTGTCTGGCCACTTGGTAGCCTCTCCAAGGGTCAGTTTCCTGGACACAAGTCAAAATCAAGTCCTTTATATGGTCGGGTACTGGGTTTCCATCAGCTGCCTGGAACACCAGGGTACACAGAGTCGTCTGCATGAAAAAATAATTATTCTTAATATGCCAAGAGATGGGAAGATTTTGTTTTTGTGTCCTTTTGTACGAAGTTATGAAGAAATATTTACATCACATTAAGTTCCACTGATGTAAAATTTATTACAATTGCTTTTAAAAAAATTACAACCACTTAGTTTAATCTTTATTCTATACTGATTGTGTTTTAAACAAGTAAATTTATTTACAAATTTATCTATTCCTTGTGTTTTAAACAAGTAAATTTATTTACAAATTACTCTATTCTTTGGGCAGGATTAAACACATACTGTACATCAATTCTTATCTAGTGTTGTGTCCAATGTCTTTACCATCTGTGCAAAAGACCCAACCCCACCAAAACGGGCTGTTGTGATAACCAATAGCTTTATCAGAGACCTCTGAACAACCTTTTGTGAACTGTTTCTATAATTTGTATCAAAGTTAAATCAAAGTTTTTTCAGAGCCTTAGTAATTGCATCAGGTATTTACTAAAAAGAAACTGGTCGAACACAGAACCAAAGAAATGTGTCCACAGAACAAGGATGCTCCATCCCCATTGCCTAAACAAACGGTACAAGTAGAATTGAGACATAACTGGCAGAATGAATGCACATACGTATGAATATACAAAACAATATTATTTTAAATGTTTTAAACTAATAAAAAAAAAGAAGCATAACTCTATAACAACAAAAAAAAAATCATCAGAGTGTGACCAAAGAACCTGTTCACCATGTCTACATTGACTCTCAGATTTCAAGGCAAATCAACTGAAGCTGTGGAACTTGTTGCTTCATACAGTGTATATATATCTCATATCAAAAAGGGCATAACTCTGGAAAAAAACTCAGCAACATCTTAATGACAGAACCACATGTGAATCATCAGAAGCTTTGGGATCGGTTGCACACACAATAATTATCATATACAGCATACAAATTTCACACTAAAAAAGGGCACAAGTCTACGAAAGGTTGAAATGTGACCATATGCCATGGCTATCTCTGCCAGTATGATATAAGGGTAAGGGTCAAAGTCAAACATGGTCCTTAATCCTACACAATTTTGCTATAAACATCAGAATTGACCAAAGTTTTAAAATATAAAGTCTCATACCAAATTTTTAAAAATCCACTAAGTCCTTCAAAAGTTACTAAGCAAAAATTGAAGAGCAAAGTACCAAGTCAAAAAGGGCTATTAACTCCAAACAATTTTGCCACAAAACAGTCAAAATCAAATATAACCTAGGTCTACTTAAAGTAAAACTTCATCCCAAACTTTATTTCAACACATGAAGTCTTTCAAAAGTTAAAGTTACTGCTGAGAACAAACATGAAGGGCAAAGTTTCAATTCAAAGAGGACCATTACTCCATAAAATTATGCTTGAAAGCAATGAGAATAAAACATGACTTGGGACTTCCGAATGTAAAGTCTCATACTTAAAAAATTACTGAGCAGAAACATAATAAAAGGACACAGTTCTGAGTCAAATAGGAGCCATAACTCTCAAAGGACACACCATGTAATGTGTCGCCATGATGCACCCCATTTTCCCCAGGATGCTCCCCTTTCCAAATTTTGGTCATCCGGGGCCAATCTGCAGTATAGCTAAATACTAGGCTTACTTAAACAGGCATGAAGCCATCATGAATAAGTAACAGTTAATCCTTATCATTGTAGTTACCTTGTGAAAAGGTCTGGCCCTCTGAAGCACCTGTAATTGATCAGCAAATGAACAATGCCCTATTCTGTTGCAGCAGTGTTTAAATTAAATTTGCAATGACACAAATATAATCATGAAAGTAATTAAAGTTTTTACTGAGCCTGATTTGGACAATATTGTCAAATCATGCAGTGCTAATAAAATCCAATAGACCAGCACCCGGGGCCCCTCTAATTTTAGACCGAGCCTGTCTTGTATTCTAAGTGTGGTGCCCATCAGGCCTGTCGAAAAATTTTAATTTGCTTTAGGAAACTTTGATTGCACTCATGAAGAGTGTAAATGTATTTTCAAGATGTTGACATACCTGCCATAACATGGCACCATCTAAATCAGATCACCACTGTCCTATGTGAAATTGAAATCCGATTTTAATCAGATTGAAGCATGGCATGTCAGGCTAAAAATATGATTTTGTATTCCCAATCCCACTGACAAGGTCACATTTCAAGAAAACACAATTTTCAGTAATCTTCACAACAAGAAAAATAAACAAACAAAAGAAAACACCACTTCCAGTGTATGTCCATTTCATGTAGCATGTATAAACGGTAAACAGTCATGATTGGAGCTGATGTAAAACTATCCCTTGGGCAGTTTAAATAGTGGCAATTAAAGGCAAAGAGATGAGATATAGACCACCATTTCACATATTACTTTATGGGCTAACAATAGCTAGTGAGATGTGTTTGAAGGCTGCAGTGGGTGAGCCCATGGAGCTAATTTGCATAGATAGGATCAGGAAATGGAATAACCCATTATAGGTAAATCAAAGAGATGCTTGATGCATGTACAAGAACAAAAGTTATTACATATTATTGCCTTGAATGAGAATGTTTAAGCCATATTTATTATATTTTGACAAGTTTGTGAACAGCGGCAACATTTCTTTGAAGTCAAATTTTATTGCATATATAGAATGCAAAGCATGATCATTTCAGTTGTTGGAATAGTGTTCAAGGAAATGCATTGTTGGAACAAATTTTGGAAGCAATTAGCTATCAGCAAAGCCCAACAAAAATAGATTAACTCATGGCTGACAGAGTTTTACTTTGTGAAGCACACCAGCATAGCAATGAACACTAAGGACACACCTCTTTAAACCCTACTGAATTTATATTCAAATTGTAGCTACTGCAATGTTGTGAGACAATATTAAAAAGGGGAAATTTTGGGCATGTGGAAATTGGAGTCTGGGCTTGTGGAATTTCAGTAAGGGTTTATTAGTTTATTTAAGTCACCAGCCTGGGGTCAGTGTCTACAAATTTGTTTTTTTTAACACAGTCATTAATATGCCATAATAACAGCATTTATTTAAGTATGCATGATTTCTATAGGGCACAATAGTATCTGAAAAGACTAAGTCAAAGAGTGCTGAAAAGTGTACTGACTTGTAAAAATGAGTCAGCAAAATCTGTTTTCATTTTTTAGGAAGTGGACTTGTGATGAAAAGACACTAACATCAACAAAAGGTGAAAAAAGATTATATTTTTGATACAAGTATGAGTACCTAAAGTTTGTGTGAATTCATCTTGACAACAGCTCAAATCTAGAGTCTCTACATGTATGTATACCACTCCCTCGATAACTCCAACCCTGATAACTTGCAAACCCACTTATAATATAGGGTCAGGCATGGATCCCATTTTTTTACCAGAAAATACCAAAAAATTTACCCCTATTTGTTGAACTTGACGAAAATTGCAATCAAAATTGGTAACTGAAACTTCGATATATTGCTCGTTTTATGATCGAAAACAGTAGATAGGACCTGGAAATTTTAATCAACATTATGAAGTTATCAACTTTTAATAAAATGTCATATCATTTGTTACATTTTCTTTCCAAAAGACATTCTTAGTGCACTGTAATTAACGAGATACAAGGAAATTTTTGATCAATGAAAATGTCACTTAATCCAAGTGTAGACAGTACTTTATTAAATAAATACCAATTAAATAATTTTATATCAAGTGAAATTTGTGTTTTAGTTCTATCTTTTAGTTACTTTTAAGTGTAATCATCATAAATGCAATGTGCATCTAAATGTAAAATGTTTCAATCTACCGTAACAGCTATGTCCACAAACATTTCTCTGAGAACTTAATAAAGTGTTGACCGTGTTTTGATATCCGAGTTACAGAAGTATATCTTGTATTGTTGCACTGTCAATTAAGTTATCATGTTAATTACGTCTTTTGAATCAAATAAAGGAGGTGGAATAGAAAAGTTAAAAGTCATGCAAATCCTACATACATAAGATCTAGCAGCCCTGGTTGTATGTCGGGTGAACTCATTTCAGTTGATCAATCGAACATTGTTGTAAATGTTACTGTGTATGTAATATAATTAAACCACCTTAAATTAACTGACTCAATCACAACTGTGATCAAAGATAGCAAAGCAACCAAGTGTAAAATAAAGAGCTTTGTTTCACAGATATGGACCATTGTGGTGAAACAAGTTTCAGAGAATTCCTGAATTGGCACTTAGAGATATCCTCAGGGGTGATAAGAAGTTTCACTATTACTTGTAATGAAATCGTAGTATCAATATTGTACTAATTAAACAATACAGAAATTGAGTTGCGTGGAATAAATGTCACTAATTTTAAAAAAAAACAATCTTGTTTAGTGTTGTATCAACAGTTAGTCTGGTTCCTTGCTTCGTAAACTCCCTGCTTTTGGGCTACTCTAAAAATGTATTAACAAGTGACAAGAGAATAGTATGAAAATACTGACCACCATGTCAATTATATCTGCCAAGTTTCAATACAGTTCATGGAAAATGCATGAGCAGTTGGAAACATCCAAGAATTTCAAGACAAGACATATGAACATACAAACATGATAGAAAAATAAGCCAACAATATATGCCCCTGCCATATTCATATGAGAATATAAAATCACTATGGCTGGTCAGCAAGTAGCCTTTGCATAAGCCTATTCTAGGGACTGGATACCTGAACCTAGAAATCCAAAATATGTGTGTTAACTCTGTTGTACTTTAAATGATCTCAACCATCTTGCTTGCAAACACTGATCATTCATGTACTCTTGACTTAGACTGTTTGATTAAACAGTCACTCTGGTTATTTTATCATGTTACCCAAGCAGGTCTACAGGTCTTAAGGAATTCTCATTATGCAGACAGCCAAAAAAGCCATATCAATAAACTTTTTTAAACAGGTAATGGCACAAAGTGACTCTAGAGGTATAGAAAACCAAAGAATCCCAAGGGAAAGCATTTTACATACTGAAACCAGACATTAAACCTGGGCCACCATGGATGGAAAGTGAGTGTGCTACCAGGCCTATTTAGAATAGGTTTTCAATTTAAATGCTTACCCCAAACCGTGGTAGATTTTCCTGAGACTGACTCACTTTCTTCAGCAGAGAAAGAACCTGCGACAGGGCCGAAGTCTGGAGGACCTTACTGTTCTGTGATCCTATGCTGCCAGACACTCAGACAGCATTGAACTGCTGGGCTCTGATACAAAAGATGACAAAAGTAATTTTATTTTATTGTAAAGAGAATTTAATATAATAAACTGTGCCCAAAAATTAGTCAACATTTATATCAATGGAATAATGTAAACCTGCATATTGTTTGAGTAAAATTCTTGTCCACATGCTTGAGTTCAGAACTGCATCATGTTAATATAAACTCAAAACTTATAAAAAGAGAGACACACCGATAGGTTTGATATATCATTGACCTGAATATAAGAATGAACTCAAGATATTAGCTTAAATTAAGGCTTGATATAATAAAAAAAAACTTAAATAATCAAAAAAAACACTGAAGTATAACATATTGTTACGTGTAGGCTTGTACAAAAATAACAAGCGAAAAGAGTGAAGCCAACAAGCTTTGTATATTTTAACAAAATAATTTATTTCCCTAGAAAACAATGTAAAATAGGACTTACGGTTTGTGAATATAATCCAAAATTTAATCCTAAGATTGAAAAACACAAGTCCTATCACTAAACAGTTCTAATAGAATCTGGGTTCGAATCTCGATGAAATTCCAATATGGAGGCAATGACGTCAGATTAGGTCATTGTACTGGTAGTAACAGATCCTCGATTGAATCACAGTTTATAATGTTTCCGTTAAACTCCAGAATAAATTTCCACTGAATTTCTTTCTCCCAGAACTTTTATAAATATAAAGCACTTATTTAGTTTCCTAGAGAATAAATTATTAAATTTCCAAAACAAATGAACTTCAAAAACAATCTGGCTTCAACAATATAAACACCTTGTATCTTCAAGGTGTGAACATACGACTGACTAAATCTACTAGACATCATCTGTTTAAAGCTGCGATTTTAGATCACATGGTGCTTTATATGATAGGCTACGCGATTTACTAATTTGAACATCACAATAAAAAAAATACCATTTATCACGTATGCAAGAATAGCCCTATCAAAGAATCAAATTCTCACACTAAAAATATATAAAAAAGAAATACTATTTACAGTTCAGCTAACATGTGAGCCAAAATGACCTTGGCAATAGCCAATCGTTATAACTCAATGTTTACAAAATCTTTGAACCAGAGTTAGATAAAAATAGTGCTAATGCAATATCTTTTACATTCTATACAAACTGAATTTACTGGAAAAAATATCGAATCCCATGAAAATAATCATTACAATAAAATGTAATGAAACAAAAATAATAAAAACGAATTTAAAACTAACACACAAGTAATTTAATTACATACTTTCGTAACAATATTATTTACTAAGATATCTTGTTTCAAACTATAGTCATTTTTTTTTATGTATTCTTCATCACTGCTTTAGGGTCTGGTGTTTGCAGTGTAAACTAAGTACCAAAAATCTCTCATATCCAAGCTGAAATATTCATGCATTTACAGTCAAACCCAGTTATCTCGATTATGTCAGGGGGTGTCAAAAAATCGTCGACATAACCGGGTCCCAAGATATCAGGGTTTAGTTGACAAATCTACTGCAGAACAATGATTATGCATCCAAAGCACCAAAAATGAGGAGTTTTGTTTCTAAAAACAAATGGCATTTCTAATGGACGATAAAAATAATAATTCAGCCATGCCTGGTTGCAGAAAAAGAAGATTGGAGGTCTTTTACATGAGACCAAGTAACAAGTCAGACATTTTTACAACAATAAGTTACTACAACAATGTCAGTGGTTTAAAGTTGTTTTTATTTCCCTGTGAATAGCCTCTCATCCCTTTGGTAGCCTCAGCAAGACAATAATTTTTTCATGCTATCCAAAGTCTAGCCAATTGAAGGACATGTACATGTAGGACTATACTTTTTATTAAAAGTATTTTCTTTTGTTAGAGTTGACTTGTGACTAGCAGCAAAATGTAACTGACCAATATTGTGCATGAAAATCAATCAATTTGTTTTTTTATTGTTAGAGGTTCCACCAGTATATGCTGGTTTTTACCGATAAAATTTGCTTCTGTACCAGAAAAAGATGAGGCTGTCGGTATTCATGTACCGACAAATTGTAAAATGTGTTTCAAGTCTTTAAAGTTAACTGTCTCAACATCAAATTCTGTATGAAGCCAACTTATTCCATTCATACAGTTAGAAGCCAACTTATTCCATTCGTACAGTTGTAGTCCCATATCCCTCCCGACTTTGATCAGTGACTGTCGGCAAGAACACAACACCAGAAGGAGGGTCGGCTAATCTCTTTGATGGATTGCAAGACATTGATATTCAAGGTAAAAACAATACAAATGAAAGCAATCTTCTTTCTGTTTCAAATTTTAATCCTATCAGTCACTTAGTTTGGAATTTTGCGGGTTTCTATTTATAGATTATTGTGAGTCACGTGATCTAGCCATGCTGAAGTTGAAGGCTTACACTCGCACCAAGCATGGAAACACTTTAACTATTACCGAATTTGTTTTAAATATATTGTGTAAAACAAATTAGGTATTTAACCTGATAATTTTCCGAGTTACAGATAAGATCAAATTCACAATGCTGTGTGGGATGAACTATATTGTCGTGATGTTGACATGTGATAATGTCCATTTTGAATGCAGCTTATGTAAGGTCAGAAACGCATTCATTCAATTTCCTTACTTTAAAGTATTGTTTACAAGATAATCTTCTCCACTCTGTTCAAGTGGTAAACCATGCATTGATGAGATTGGTTGATTAGCATTTGTACTAGTAAAATTTGGCCTTGTAGCGACTTTTTCTATCATTGCAGGTACGAGGTACCAGTAATAGCAGAAACGCCAGATCATTTCTTGTAAAATTTCTCTGAGATGGATGTTAAAAGTTGCATTTCGTCGAATTAAGCAGGTCCACATGTTACTTCGGACTGAAACTTATGCCTGACATAATGGGGTTATCGACTTAACAGGGGTCGAGATAAGTGGGGAAACAATAGCATAACAAAGAAAGATTTTTTAGGGACTGGATTAAAATGATCTGCATACACAGGCTCTCAAGATAACCGAGGTTGAGTTAAGTGGGTTTGACTGTACCTACACTAACAACCCTGTTGTTACCTTGTGATTGTTCCAGCAGATTTGTGATACATCTGACAAAGCTCTCTCCTGTATCTGGATGTGTTTGAACTAATTTTATAACACAACTCAAACACAGCTGAAACAAGGGAAAGAAAGAAATGGTAATATAGGTAGAGGAAAATTTTGAATAATTCTAATCTGGTGACGACAAACTAAATAAAATGTAAAAGAGTGAAAAAAGAAAACCAAGAATGGAGAATTTGTTATTTGGTCATATAAGTGAGACAACCTTGAATAAACTTGTTACATAACTCTTCATCTTGCACAGTTTTACAATCTTACACTCTGGCCACTCAGGTGGTATAAGTGTTTAGCACGTCCACCTCAAATGTGAGCGGTCGTGGGTTGAAACCCAGGCCAAGTCATATCAAAGATTTATAGCAATGGTACTAGCAGCTGCCCTGACTGGTGCTCAGCAATAAGAGGTATGAGTTAGGACTGGTCAGCCCGATGTCAGGATAATGTGACTGCATGGGACATGATGCTACACCTCTGTGGCACAATGCCTCAGTGCTAGACATCACTATATAACTGCCACACTGCAGATATTGTAGTGATGTGACTAAAATTGTTAAAGTTGTGTTAAAAATCTAAATCACACACACACACAATCTTACACTCTTAGGCAAATTTAATTTTCATTACCTTCAAGCATACTGAGTTCACAAATTTAAACTATAAAAGAGGTCATAAACCAAATTATTGGTTAGTGGATCATCTGCGACTTTAACATTTTATTCTAATCTGATCTCAGTAATCAGACTATTGTCCCCAAACTGCACAACCTATCACCTCTGGTGCAAATCCATTTTCTCTACAATGTAATCAAGTTCAAGTTAATTTTTCCTTTGTTAATTTAAAACAAAGAGAAAGAACTCTCTCAGGCACAGGTACTTAAAAACACTAAAACTGCAATAATTAAAGGATGTACTTTATGCACAAACCTCAATGCTTATGCAATCTATTTTCATGCAGTGTAATGTCTTGAAATAGCACCCAAAGATATATTTAATTTTTTTTTTTTTATTATTTTTTAATTTCACAAAAGAGAATTGCAGAAGACTGGTTTAGATTTCAATGGGAAAAAGATAACATGATAAAGACAACAAAAAAAGTAACATGATGAAAAATAAATAGGAGATAAGAAATGGATTATATGTCACCTTGAGGGCTTCTTGTTCACGTGCTGTATTTTCACAGCTGGCCCCAAGTATCGTCTGGGTCTGCAGGGCAATCATGGCATCCTCAACAATGTTTTGGCCATTTAACCACACAGAACCCTCTGTAAAAAAAAATATAGGCTCAGTGTTCCCAAAAAGAAAGGAATTGAAAAAGAACTGTTATACAGGGTGGCCCAATTCTGTATCATGGTTTAATTTTATCATGGCCCCCAAACTGCACTAGAACCACATACTGAGAAAAATGTTATTCCTTAACAAGATGCCCAAGTGTGCCTGAGATAACTCACTTGGGTGACACCTTCCCAAAAACAGCTGGCCAAGAAATCCAAGTTAGAAGGATGTTTTCTGTTGAAATTTCTTCCAGTGTTGTTGACTGCATATTTTATCAAAATAACTGTTACAAGGTTTCTCTAGTTTTTCTATTTTTATCTATATCTGATGACACACCATTTGTCCAATATATCAATGTCAGTATGCCAGGATGCTTTGTGTCAAAGTTGGTCAAATTCTGTTCTGCAGTATCTGGAGATAAACATATGTAAAAAAAATAAAAAAATAAATTGAGGTGGGGGGTCCTTTTGGTGGTGGTGGATTGTGGATTGGCATCATCTGTATGAATTTAAAGCTTTTTTTGCAAATAATTTCTATAAAGTTTGATCAACTTATAGTGGGCATGTTTTTTAAGAAGTCATTTAAAAAGAATTTCTATTGTTAACCAGAAGCCATATCTGACTATGGATCGGCATCATTTGTTTTCTGTTGAGCAAATTTTTATAAAGAAGTCCTTTAAAGTAATTTTCTGTTTTTAGTAATGGTGTCCGTATTTGATGGTGAATTGGCATCAGTGGTATAAAACTGAAAGCCCTCCATGTCAGGATGCTCTTTGTCAAATTTGGTAGTTCTTTATTCTTTTTATAAGTCATTTAAATGTTTTTTTGTATACTTAACTGTGCCCACATTTTAATGACAGATTTGGTGTCTTTTGTACAGGTAAGAAAGGTCTTCATGCCAACATGCTTTCTATCAAGCTTCATCAAATTCTTTTTAGCCGTTTTAAAGAAGAGATCATTTAAAGGTTTTTCTATTTGTAATAATGGTGGCCATATTTGATAGCAGAATGGCATAATTTGTTTAAAAATGTGGAAGGTCTTCATGTCAGGATACTTTCTCTCATGTTTGGTAAACATTTTTATTAAATAGGTTTAGAAAAGAAGTCTGAAAGCCCTCTGTGCCAGGACATGTTCTACCAAACTGGATCAAATTCTGTGAAATAGCTTTTGAGAGGAAGTTGTTTAAAGTTTTTTTATCTTTAGCAATGGTGGATCATTATCTGTATAAATCTGAAGGGTCTTCACCACGATGCTTTTGGGCAAATTTCATCAAATTCTATTGAACAGTTTGGGGAAGTCATTGAAATATCATTCTATCTTCAATACTGGTTTTTCTATTTTTAGTAACAGTGACCATATTTGAAGATAAATTGGCATCATTTGTTTAACTTGAACAGTCTTCCTGCTGGGATACTTTCTTTTAAATTTTGATAAAGTTCTGTTCAGCAGTTTTTAAGAAATAATTTCAGTTGGCGGGGGGGTTTCTAGTATAGTAGCAGATTAGCATCATTAGTTATTGTTGTTCTGGCTTTAACACATCATTTTTTCAGCATATGATAAGACTATACAGGGCAGCCAGAATATCTGGTGGAGGAAGAACCCAGGAAAACTCCAGGAAGAACCAACAACCGATGGGAAGCTACTGGCAACTGGCAAGCTTTTATCACATACCCACATTGTCTAAGCCCAAGACCCAAACCTATGCTGACAGAGGTGAGATGTGAATGATCTGTAAAGGTGACCAGTCTGCCACCTGGGCCCCTCAGCATCATTTGTACAGGTCTGAAAACCTTTCATGCCAAGAGATGTTCTATGCCACATTTTGGCAAAACTGACTGAGTGGTTTCTGAGAAGAAATTTAAAATAGCAATTGTTGATGGACACATGATGCACAATACACAATGCACAAACACGAACAGGGACACACAAAATGTTCACTTAGCCTTACAGCCAGGTGATCCAAAAGTCTAACAAATTTTGTAACAAATCTTTGTGATGTATGATCTCTGCCTGGACCACTACATGCAAAAACACCTTATTCAAATATTACTGTTCTATGTACAACATACAACTTTAATAATTTTAAATGGTGTCGAAGATTGCGTGTGATGAAGGTGTGTTTAATATAACATTTCTAACAGAAAATTTTGGTATACAGATGTATAATGCTAGGGTTATTTTAGAGACACCAAGCAGTCTAGAGATACAAACACACAAAAATAAACATATTACAGATTGGCAAGTTCATAAACAGTAAATATCATTTTAAACATACAATACTACTATCCTTGATTCAGGACCATGGATAGTTCATTTCAAAGTGGTTTGCTATGAACACCTGAAGGCATGCATCGTACCTATTTAAACTCCCAAATCAACTCTTCAGGTCTGTTTATTTGCATCATTTCACCTGTGTGGACCTATAAAATGATCACCCTACTATGAAATGAATGAATGCGCTTGACAAAAAAGTTCTCATTCAGTTTTCCTTGAAGCAGAAAACTAGCAACTTTAACTTCAACAGGAATCTTGTTAAAAATCTAAAGAATCCCAGGAGGAAAAATTTTCATAAACTTTCTGTTATGTTTTCCACTTTAGGGAACCAAGATCATAGCTCCAGTATCCAAGTTTAGAAACAATGACGAGTCCAGAGGACTCCACAGTCTATTAACCTAGGGACCCATCACAAAGGACAGCTGTATCTGAATCAGATCCAGTCCACATAAAACAGCGCCTCACAATCAACCACTCTCACGACTCTGTGACATCTCTACCAAATAAGTCAGGTAAGATCGCTGATATTGACAAAAGTCACTTAGGTCAAAATTTGTAGAAGAGAAATTACAAAGATATTTTTTGCTATTCTAACATGTACCTAGACATACCTTTTACCATCATTCAATCCAAATTTATATTGTAAACTTAAAAGGATATCATTCAACATCACTTTATAAACAGACAAGGAAGGAGTTATGCCTCAAGCAGTGAATTGAAACTCCCCATGTTTACCTGAAACATGAGATCATCTCACCACAATGGCATACAAAATCACCTCCTCTCATTAGCCTATCAAACTGCTTGCCCGAAGCTGGGGAACAAATCATTCCAGCTTTCAATTTTAAAAAAAGTCTTCTTTTTTTTTTTTTTTTTTGCTGTAAAATCAAAGCATAGAGCAGGACCATGAAAAGCAGTATATGGCAACCTCATGACAAGCAAAGACTACAGCAACCACATGACAAGCAAAGCCTACAGCAACCACATGACAAGCAAAATCTACAGCAACCAAATGACAAGCAAAGCCTACAGCAACCACATGACAAGCAAAGTCTACAGCAACCTCATGACAAGCAAAACCTACAGCAACCACATGATATATGATATGCAAAGCCAGAGCAGCCCATTGCAAGCAAAACCTAAGAACAGCCCATTGCAAGCAAAACCTAAGAACAGCACATGAAAAGCAAAACCTAAGAACAGCCCATGAAAAGCAAATCCTACAGCAGACCCATGAATTTATTTAATGATTTTCTACATAAAAACTTAGGTTATGAAATCTGTATCTCTAAGATGGCATCTAATTTACATTATTAAAGTCTTGAAGTGGTACCTGATATGACAATCTGCAATGAATGCAAGAAGATTAGTTTGAAAATTTTAAACTCAAAAGAACTGAATCATTTGTATCTACTTGTTTACACAATTTTGCTGGTACATAGTCATATCTAGCTATGTGCATGAGGTGCAATGAATTCCAGAAAAGACTATACAACAGCATGCTTTCTCCAACAACTCTGAGAGCAAAGCTGAATTAATACAATGAGACTGCAGCTGAAATTAACTCATCACTTACTGCTTTTGCTGTATGCAATGGCCAGATGGGTGTAAAGCTCCAGAGACTTGCTCACAAGAGTGGGATCACTGTGTTGGTAGCACAATGTACAAACTTCTAGCAGACTTGAGTCCACATCTGAAACATGGCAAAGGAATAACATACCAGACACTGTATATTTTGGCCTCATTAAATGAAATAAATAAATGTGGCATATATGTGACAAATTGTTTTTACAAATTAATGATTGAATAAACAAATTTACTATTAATTTGTTAGAGACTATTTCATAGATATCGTAGTTGTTAACAAGAATGCAGTAAATGGCAGATTGTACGCCCACCCTGTGTATAGTAGTCCTCTATGAAGATAACAAATTTGTGTGCAGAAAACATTTTTCTTCTTTCAGTCACATGGACCATGACCTTTGACATTTTGATCTGAAATTGATACACTTTGCCTTGTATGTCCTCAAGTGGAGGATCCTAAGCTGCTCTGATTCTCTCCACAATTTTAAAGTTCCAAAATCGTTTTCAATCAGTACATCCCTGATAGAAGCTAGGAGTGAAGGAGTCTTCTGGTCATGGTTGGAATAGTGGCAATCTCGACTACTTGAGCAGAGAGAAGGTCGCTATGACTCGTCTGGGTATGTCTGTCACCAAATCGAGCAGATCATTGATCCTGGATGCTTCCTCTTTATGAGACAATCAGAGTGATTGCAGCCTGTGCCCCTCCTTTCTTAATTATCTTCATAATCAAAACTGATGGAAGGAAGGGAAATACCCATATTACCTCTCAGCTGATTAAGAGTGGCGCAAATCCAGCCCATGCTTCTGGGGTCAGGTGAAAAAGAAAAATCAAGCATCAGATGGACAACTCTGTATGAAGCAGTTGTCCTCACTTAATAATGACTCAGCCAGGACACTGAACTGGCCAGTAATGTGTTGGACTTGAATATTACCTGATACTGGGAGTACCCATGAAGGTATTCCCCTACCATTAGGTAAATGTCTGGTGACTGCTAGCCAACTACAAAGGTACATCACAACATCTGCAATGTCCATCGTTATCAGGACCATGTTTCCATGGATGCGTTCTGCCCCTGTGTGGAAGGCATTGAGAATGAATTCATTTCCAAGTGGTTAATAAGAAGAGCCTTCGATTAATGATGTCTTGTTTAATGCTTTCTCTGAAGCATGAGCTATACTTTTGATGTGTTGGAGAGAATGACACTAAGTTTATATGTGTTAAGAGTTCCATATCTAGATGGACAAAATGTTGGAAAGGAATAAGGTCACTTCTCTACAATGATTATCCACCCTGAACTGTAAATGAGGGAAGTAATGTTGTTTATGTTTTTGTAGTGTGTCATCCAGGAGGACCTGCCTTCTCTATCAAGGATGTCCTGAACTGGGATTTGACTTGGTTTAATATCATCTTGAAGGTACAACTTCAACATCTTGGTTGATGCCTTTATCAAGGCATGAACAATTTTGTTATGCATCTGGAAGGAAGATACCATGTTAACATGTGTTAAGGGGGACATACCTCAATAAATGGATCAAAATTTTGAGAAGAGATAATGTCCAACTTCTCTACACGGATTATCACCACACAATGTGGAAAGCAAGGCTGTTGTGAACAAAAATGCATAAAGAAATCCCACTGACATCGATTGGATCAACCATCATTTTGTGATAATGGTTGGTCCAAATCTGACATAAAAAGAATAGTCTGAGACCTCAGGTGGGTCGGCTGTGGGTAACAGTAAATCACTGATGATTGATGGAAGGCATGGGAAAGGAGAAACTGTGTTCCTCTCTCTCTCCACTCAACCTGCCTGCAAAAATAGGACCATATGACCTTTTGTTGTTGATGACTGACACAGTGAATTCTCCATCAACAATCGTCCCTTTTCATGCACTTTGTCTAACAGGGTCATGCCAAGATACTCATTTGCATTGACAGATAAATTCTTGTGTCTCCTGCTTTCTCTCCTCCTCTATTCGATGTCCTAACAGAAGTGGTGAACCAAAAGGGAGGGAGCACAAAGGAAAACAGCAATGATCGTAAGTGGCCTTTCTGGAAAGACTAAAAAATAGATGCACGAAATAAAGTAGAATTGAAGTCGACACAATGTTCCTCGCTAACTTTGACTTGGCATGAAAGACTTGTCTGTACATCTTATCAACATCTAGTCAAGGTATGTATAGAGAAAATCTGTACATGATTTATTTTACCAGTGGAGAAAGAACGTTGTACACAATTTATTTATTTACCATAAATAAACTCTTGTGTCACTGGGAAATGCTCCAAGAGATGCAAAGTAATTTTCACAACCATTATGGCAAGATTTTGAAGGATGAAATGTCACCATCATCATCTACATCTACCAAGGCATGACCTTTCAGGTAAAATGGATTGATGGTGGCAGATGGCATTCTGATGGAAGCAAAATTCTCTTTATTTACTCTATCACTGCCATGAACTTAATTCCATCCATTCCGTTGTCAGATCAGTATGTTTCAGCATTTCTATGTCATCACGTTCATTAATGGGAAATAATGAAGTATCAAAGTATAATCAGAAATCATAAGTGTGTATGTGTGTGTGTGTGTATGTGTGTGCATGGCTTCCTAAGCAATGCCATTTTCCAATGAATTTCACAGGAATCATTGATCTGTTTGGTCGCTTGACAGACCTGACACTCAGAGATGATAGATTCCTGACAAATGTTGAAATAGATAACTCATTTGTAAAGCTGGACTGCTTGGTCACCAGTTGAAACAGTGTCCCAATGACAGTATATGCCTTCCAGTCTGACAAGTATGGTCAATGCAGTTTGCAAGCTATGTGGTCTGTCTAGACAGCAAGCTAAATGATCTAAGTTTAACGATTACTGACCACTATAATAGTACATTGGTCTAGCTAGCTGGTGCAGCATTGTCAGTACAGACTGTCTACCCATACTGCCTCTGTCTCTGTACTTGTAATATTGGTACAGAAGGATGTTCTGTACCATATTGATCAAATTGAAAATCTTCATATCCAGCTTGCTTTCTTAATATTTCCTGTACCGATGAATAACAGACAACATGCCCTCATGCCTCATGGGCATGGGCATATTAGTTTGTGAGCCATCATGCCTCACTGGCAAGGACATTCCCAATGGAATTACAAGATATAAAATATCATTTCTACTCACTGACATTTTTGATCATGTGTGACTAAATTGGAATCAACTGTGCTTTCTACTGTGTTCACACATACAGTATGTTCTGGCCCTGTTTCTGCATTTGCATTGGGAGCTGTTGAGAGGGCATCTTGACATCAGGTATGAGACTAATCAATGATTCTACTGTATTCATGGACACAGTATGTTCTGGTACTATTTCTGCATCTGCATATGGTGTGGAGAGGGTATCTCAACATCCCCCATAAGACCAGTCAATGAATGAGGTGTAGTTTTCTGCAGCCCTTGAGCTACTTTCAGAAATGTGTGCACCAATGGGCAATTGTATATGTAGACAAGTCTCATGTCCCTCCTCCATATCTTTTACTTGGACTGAGTTGTCCTCTCTGTAATGAAGAGGAAGAAACAAGTGTACACAACAACCATATATGTAGATATACATATATAAATGAAATAATGTAAACTGTTTTATCCAAAAGACTTAGAAATGTAATAAGTTATACGATCAGCACTTAAAAATGTTTCCAGAGAAAATAAATGTTACCATTCAAAGTCACATGTGACAATAATGAACGGCACAACAATTGCAAGAATATCAATAAATTCACCAGATTATATAAAAATGATGTGTACACCATATAAACAACATTTTAACTTACTGTACCACTGAAAAAGAATTCTGGATGATTAAATTCCAGTTATAAATTTATAGAATTTAACATAAGTGTCTTGTGTATATATATATATATATATATATATATATATATATATATATATATATATATATATACACACACAAAGGCATTTTCCATCTTTCCAAGAAGGCTGGATTCAAAGGCACCAAAGAAAGTTATCCTATTGTGATGTGATCAGGTAATTTAATTAGCTACAGAAAAGAGGAATTGTCCCAACTAACAAATTTTTAATTTTCATATTCAGCTTCTAAAAAGCATAATTTTCTTGTTCTGAACAATCCTTCATCACCTATTCAGTTTCTAAATACCCTGCAGGTACAATAATATTTATACTTGACTATCATTCCTGATGTAATTTTTTTATGGTACGTACCTTCAGTGATGAAAAAAATCTGAAAGGCTACACTTTTGGAGAGGGTTGTAAGAACATGAAGACCTCCAATTTTTAGAGCTGCGTAAGGTGTCGACAGGATGAATCTGCTTAATATCTGAAAAATAATATAGTTGATAGTTTAAAGCAAAAGGAACACTTATTTTCATATGTGCCTTGTATTAATATACTAAGTGAATGAAAATATAAACCAATATTTTGTTAAAATCCACTGAACAGTAACAAAGATATGAGCAATTTATTTTAAAACTTCACATCAATACTCTGGTCTATGAAAGTTATTATGATGGGTAGAGTTATTACAGCTCTAAGAAAAAGCTGATCCATTGCCAATACATTGGTCAACTGATTTGTTGCTGGCTTAAAGATCACGCTGGAATATTTTTAACAATCACATGGAACAATAATGTTAAGCTACAGTAAATGATGATGCTGTATTCAAATTATGGATATGCATGAGGAACCAGTTTACAAGATGGTTAATTTTATGCAACCTCCTTCCAGCACCTATCCCTGTTCACTATCGAAAGAAAATGATCACGTAAAGTCAGACTTTTACAATATTCCATGATGCTGCTAAGATATGTAAAGTTTCATATTAAATCCAATTACATCCAAAAGTTAAATCCAACTTTTCTGACAACTATCCAAACTCTGAGTCACTTTCCAGCAACTGTCATCTTGTTGTAAAATCAAAATAGACTAAATATTGCAAACATGGGCAGTTACTGCTTTCAGAGGAGAAATGCTTACAAATACAACTATCTTTCATTATAACACAGTAGCTGGGTTTCATAATTTAGAGCAAGAACCATGTTATGTACGTAATTGTGATATACTGAGAATGATGTAATATACCAAACCATGATAAAGAAGGATCTATACAAAATTTTAAATAATGTTGTTCTGAAAGTGAAATAAAGATTTAACACAAATATTCACTTCAACTTCTTTCAAACCATATTATTGTACAATGGTACACTTTATATACGAGGTCCACAGTGGTACACTATTATATCTGGAACTGCATTATATGACGTGCATACGAGGGAGAGCTGCATGGTGACATCCTGTACATCAAGAAAGTTGTCTATTGTGGAAAAGAAATCAAGTAATTATTCCTGACAAAAAGGCTAAAGAACACAAACTATTAAATACCAAATTTCCTACAAATTGTGCATTTAATAAAATTGGTTGACAAATGGTCTAATCTCTTTTAATGTAATTTATTACCTTTTGTTTAGCTGATTGCTGATTTAATACGAGTAACATTCCAAAATGCAACATATTTAAAACTCACAGGTGGTAAATCTGCATTAACAAACACATTGAGTCAAATTCATTTTACCTGTAAGGGAAAATATTGATTATAAAAAAACCAATCCAATGATAGTCAGATAATTACTAAAAACTTTACCTTCCCTGTACATTAGTGACAGAAATGGATTAGTCCCAAGTCTTACATTCACAATAATATAACATTTCTGATTTGTTTGTTGTAACTTGCTCTCCCCGAAGTTGGATCATACCATTTTGGGTTGACAATATTTCTACAAACAAATAGCAGATTTACTTTGGTTGAATTATATCCAACAACATTCTTAATGGTAATTATGCTAAGTTAATGAGATTAAACTGTAAACCAATTATACGTAATAAATGAACGATCTTTTATGTGATATATAAGCTGAAATACTACAATGAGTTTTTTTTATAGTCATCATTCTGAAAATTTGCTTGACAAGCTATTATCATTGTCCAACCCTAGAGGCAAGATTTCACTGGGTGAAAGTCACAGGCTTTGAGTAATCTTGGAGTGACAGTCAGCAGTATGAACTTGGTTAATGTAGCAACAATATCTTTGATTAGCCATTACAAGTGAGACCACACATGAATAGCATACAGCATATAGTCCATTCATTTAATTTTTATACTCATTCAAATGTACAGTACACAGCTAACCTGTTACGGTAACATATCAAAATCTACAATGTATGTTCATTAATATGGAAAATTTAGCAGTGAATAAACATATTTATTCCCAATTCCAAATGCACTGGTCAGAATGGGCCTTCAGAGTCAGCTAGGCTGTATATAGACCAAGTATGGATGAATCTATGTGATCATAATTACAAGTACATAACCCATATTAGTAAAGCATACAAAGTAGGTTATAGTGACCTCTGGATTTTAACAAAGATGCATCCAATTATCAAGTTTCATAATTTCATAAAAGGAACATGAACAGCACTTAATAAATTAACTTTTTAAACAAACTTTCAACAAAGTCACTTAAGTATAAAATATAGGTTACAGAGACCTCTTTTTGCAAAAAGGATATTGAACCTGTCATGATACATTGACTCACCAAGTTTCATAATTCTAGGTAAGACAGTATGCCTTTAACATGCCATAAACTGAAACGAGGGAGTGGTGTTCATCAAGCTGCATCCCATGTTTCAAGATTCTAAAAAGGATACTAAAAACCTACACAGTGACCAACATTTGTAACAAGGGTAATGTACTCATCAAGATGCATCCCTTCAAAGAGTTTTATGAATCTAAGTATAACAGTTTTATACATGGGGCACAAAAAAGACCTATTCGGTCATGAGCTAAACTAAAAATCCATTGACATTCTTTTGCTGCAAGGGCATGGTACTAATAGAGACGCATACAATAAGCTAGTTTGATAATTCTACCCTGAACAGAGCTTAAGAAATGAACTTAAAACACAAAACTGAATCAGTCAGTAATACATGAAATACAGGTCAGTGATCATTTTTGTGATGAGAATGGAATACTCAACGTGATGCATCCCCTCATCAAGTATCATGAATATATATATATATATATATATATATATATATATATATATATATATATATATATATATATATATATATATACACAAGTGCACAAAAAATACTATTTGGTAAAGAGATAAACACAAAATCTTAAGTCAGTAATACGTCAAATGTAGGCCATGGTGACCTTCCTTTGTGAAAAGCATTTGGTACTAATAGAGATGCATTCATTCGTCAGGTTTGATGATTCCAGCGTGAACAGAGCTTGAGAAATAAACTTAAAAACAAAAAGAAATCAAAGCAAAGCATGAAATATAGGTCAGTGACCAACTTTTTTATGAGGCTGTAATATTCATCAAAATGCATCCCCTCGCCAAGTTTCATGACTCCAAATATAACAGTATTTATACAGCATGCAAAAATCCCTAGTTACAAGAAAAACTTGAACAAGAATATACAGTCAATGCACATGTATGAATAATGTCAGCAAACTGCTTGGGGTGTAGGTATGACGAAACCCACTTCAAACTGTTGTATCTGTGTGGATGTCAATACCAACAAGAATAAGATAGGGGTTCTGTGAATGCTCTATGGCTTTCAAACCTTGTCAAACAAAATATTAACATGGACAAGTAAATGATAAAAATATATCCGAGTCTTATTATCCCCTTACACAAGGAAATCAACAAAATTACACATTAGCTATCTACCTGCATAAAAGAATATTTCCATAAATGTGGGGCAATTTTTGCCAGTTTTCTGAGCAGCTGCAACGCAACCACCTTCACAGCACGTCGTGGGTCTTTGTGTACAAGATGGTCAAGAAGGAGGGATACTTGATCAGGGATGTCCACCAGGGACTGAGCCGCAAGATGGGTCAAGGTCTGCAACGTCAACATGCTGAAATTCTCTGCAGGATAACTGGACAGCAGGGACATACATACAGCTCTGGCCTGTGAATAAAAGATGTGAGATATGAATTTCATTGGAGGATCTTGAAGTTCTAATAAAGAGTAGAATCATGTGAAATATAACTAGCTCAATTAATGAGTTTTATTCTTTTAATTTTAACCCCTTAATTTTTACTACAAAGATGATCCATAAAGTCATAATTATTTGCTTGCACTAAATATTAATGCAGATCATAACTAAAAATCTACTGCATGCATCACTTTTTTGCCTGACATTTTAACCTATATTTATTTAACATTTTCTAAAATACATACTAGCTATTTTGAAATAATGTTCATTATTCTGAAATTACTAAAATACTTCTAGCCTTTTTTCACATCAAAGCCATCAGGTACAGATCTTTCTAATCATATTAAAATAAACCATACCAGCATCCTTTGTAGAGATCTAAATTTAGATGAAGTGTTGATAAATACTGACAACACATTTTATTATCAGTTTTCTCTTTGACAAAAGCTTCAGCTAAACATCGAGCAAATGGCGTGAAAGAGTTGAAATCTCCCACTCCCACTCAAATCAGGGCATATTTTATCTGGATCATAAGGTATAAGAATAAAAACATATTGATGGAATATCTATATCCATTTCATAGATATCCATTTTCAAACTTGTTTCAATACACACATATGAAAGCAAATTCAGTAAACATATTGCACTAGTGCAAACTGCTTCAGCACAATTACATCTGATGCACATTAATTTAACATTGATGATCAAGCAGATATTTAAAGCCCTCCTCAATGTTGGGTCCTTTATTTTTTCATACACTATCTCTATCCCTCAAGTATGAAAATTAGAAGAAATATGGTATTTTCTTATTCTCAATTAATACTGGACATATTTCATCACATGGTATAATAACAGTCTATTTTTCTTTCAAGATAAAAGTTTTGGTTAAAAAGCAAATTTGAATTATGTTTCTCTGAGAAAATTTATCCAATCACATTCTGTTAGGAATATTAGCCTGATACCTTGCGAATCCAGCCCTACTAAAAACGAAACATATATTATCCTGTCTATTTTTAGATAAAGGGCAGTAACTCCTGTCCATTACTTCCCCTTGATACAACCACGTGTCACCAGTGTTTAGCTTCACCGTATGGCAAGACACATGCAGTGTAACAGCCTCCAACAATCCAGCCCTTTTTGTATTCCTATGGACCTATCCAATGTTCACTGTGCATTTATGATGCAGATTTATCGATCCACTGCAGGTTGTATGTTTTATTTTACCATATCTGCCAAATTTTTTTGACAGATTTGTCACTTGTTGGTAGCAGGCTAATATTCTTACTGTCATGTGATTGGGGAACATATTCGAAAGAGAAAAACAAAGTGCAAACTTGACTTTAAAAATAATTATAATGAAAGACCACCCATCATCAAAGACCACAATTTTCATGAATTGATGAACAATGTCATATAATATGGTGACCTGTAATGAACGACCACCTGTCTTAAGGGACCTTTTTCTTTTAGCAGAAGATGTGGTCTCCTCTCAAGAGAAGTTCCCTATACAGTGCTCCCTCAACATAATGCTGTCCTTTTGTGTCACAAAGTATACTGCCTTGTAGCAAGACTGCTGTATAATGATGTATATGATACATGTGTTATAATGAATTATCTTCTAGTGAAGTAGCATTGTACTGTCAACGGAAAGGTGATACCTTCATACTGTACCTGCTAATACAAGCAAGACTTTTCCTACCTACCTTGGCAGCAGTATAGATATCATGATGCATGTGTCTCAGTACAGGAATTAGCTGGAGCTTGAGCTCCACTGGGGTGGCAATTCCATTGATCATCTCAGAAATCTTGCTACAAATGTTAGCAGCAAATGTTCTGGAAAATGGTACATATAAGAATATCATTATAGGCCAACTATGATTCATTTTCAAGTTGCTACTAATATGAAGTGATTTATATTCCAACAAAGTGAGTCACTCTACTATATCATCATTTTGACTATATCCAAGTTCAACCCGAGTTTACTCATTTACAAATTTGATTCAAGTGCAAACAACAGTCATGTTACATCATGTGCATTTGCTGTTTGTTCTCCTGAGTACTCCTAACAAACTGCACAGAACCAGATCTGCTGGCACATTATGCAATGGCAGATCTAGGTCTGTTTCAGTTTGCAGTTACAGTGCATATATGAGAGAGCAGCTATAGTACATGAAACTACAATATTCATGGGGATGAAATTTAATGGTTTGGGAGTAATTGGAAAAAAATGGGGGGATGATATTTTGCAGGGTCACACAATTTTAATACCCCAAAAACATGGCTGTTTTTGTGGTGGACTTAATTTATAATGCACAAAATATGAAACCTAATCCTTCACAAATATTTCCAACATTGCAGTACTTATTATGAAATTAATCATGTTGATCTCAGTCTATGTATAATATTACCAAGACAACCATCCATTTGTACACAAACGTTTTAACTGTACACAAAATTAGTGCTTTCCACAAGATCCACTCTATCTCCCACTGTGAGAGAGTAATAATATTAAGTTGTCAACTAAATGAAACTATGAATTAAAAGACAAACTATTTTGTTTTCTGCAAATATAATCAGACCTTCCACAAATGTCTATCTTAGAACAATCAATAGACAAGAGACAGTTAAAGAAAACTGTTGACAAAATTCTTTTTTTTCCTTCCCAATAACAAAATCTCTTAAAATCGGAGTAATAATACTACTAAATACTTTGACTGTTCCGAGAATTTTCCTGCAGCAAATACAGCAGCATCAACTTCTACTGCATCATGGGAGTCGAGACTGATGACAATGATGTGATGGACATTTTTCCTTTCAGCAATGATGGATGATATACTTCCCAAAGTCCTATAAAGATTGTATACACATTAGTAACAACTGTCATACAAATAGTTATTAAAACTACCCATAAATAAACTGCTTACAAAATAAGCAGCATTGGTTCAAGAAACAAAATTTTATTGTTTCATCTCTTTCATTAAAACAACACAAGCTGTACACTACCGGTGATTATTGCTGGGTATGATTAAATTAATAGTGCAGGATGTTGTGGGTCATCCACAACATGGACGATCCCACAAGACCTGTGGGGTGGGGTGGGGGGTGATATATGGATTTTTAACATAGCTTTAAACAATTTCAGACATATTGCTATGATGTCTGCAGTGTGACAGCTTATAGTGATGTCAAGCACTGAGGCATCATGTCACAGACATGTAGCATCATGTCCCATCCAGTAAAATTATCCTGACACCAGGCAGCCAGTCCTAACACTAACCTCCTAATGCTGAGTGCCAAGCAAGACAGCTGCTAGTGCCATTTTTATAAGTCATTATTATGACCTGAAAAAGTGCCACAAAATCAAATCAATAACTTCAAAGTTTACTCCAGCATGAATAAGGAGGTCAAAAGGTCAAAGGTCAAAGTATTAGCAGAACGAGAGAAATATCAATGCAGACAATAAATTTACTGCAAAAATATGTACTACCATATAAAGGGTTCA
Source organism: Megalonaias nervosa (assembly GCA_016617855.1). Taxonomy (NCBI): domain Eukaryota; kingdom Metazoa; phylum Mollusca; class Bivalvia; order Unionida; family Unionidae; genus Megalonaias; species Megalonaias nervosa. The sequence goes on along the minus strand of JAECUM010016598.1, from coordinate 26,507 downwards.
TGCAATCTTTACAAAATGTAATTCCATGACTTTTCCAAAACTTTTCCAAGACCAATTTACCAATTTCATGAGTACCTACTACGTAAATTTATGACCTTGAATACTTACCTAACATGTAAATTTAACACAAAAACATATTTTACAGCTGGCTTTGGGCATACTTCATCCTATCGGATAGGTCATTCTCTTTTGAGTATTGTGTGATGATTTTGAATAACCATAAGATCTCTGGATGTAGTCTGACTGTGAAGTTTAAGGGGAACCTACTGTAACAAATCCATTATTGAAGTTGGGTAGGTTGGTAAAACTTTTGTGCTGGCAAATGAAAATGTGATAGGATAATGCAAAATAACCAAATTCCATGACATTTCCAAAACTTTGAATGGCTTATTAAAATTTCAGAACTTTTCAAGGCCTTTAAAATGCTTTTCTGTAAATCTTAATGCTGAGCGCCAAGCAAGGCAGCTGTTAGTACCATTTTTATAAGTCTTTGGTATGACTCGGCCGGGGATTGAACCCACAACCTCCTGCACACACACGAAAAGGCAGTCATAAACAATGCAATCTTCCACCAAAATGATCATGGCAGGAGATGCAAAAACACTTGCACTGAAATCCATTAGCAGGGAGAAAGCCAAACAAGGTTGAGATTGGCAAAAAAATTCCATCTCAAGGTGGACAAACAATGGAAAGTGGTAAGATCTGACTCCTCTAAAATCTGCTAGAAACCAACTGAGAGGGAACCATGTGGTTTTGATGGATGTCATCTAAATATGCACTGTTGACAAGGTCAACCAGAAAAGGGTGATGATGCAGTTAAATCCAAAGGGGAGTGCAGGGAATTTATACAGAAAAGAGACATGAAAATTTTCGTCAGTTAGATCTGAGATTGATTGCAAAGTAGGCCCTTTGGAGAGAAAATCTGACTTACAATGAAATTTCTGTTTAGAACCTCAGCATGGCATCTATTTATTCAGTGGCTGAAATCAATGACCAGCCTGGGTTTACCATTGGCTTTGAGCACTAGGAAAGGCTATAATGAAACCCACAAGATTATGGCTTGTGAATTCCCTCCAATCCCCACTTGTACAGTAGAAAGTAGACCTCTTCTGCAAAATTTCCAACTTCTGTGGATCAGATGGCACATCATCTGTCATGGATGTGTAAAGCAAAAGTGGAGAGAGACAAATAAACATAATCCAAAGCCCCTATGAAAAAACTGGGATCACCTATTCATTTGTGCAGAAAAAGGCTGATCAAATGCTGCTTCTGAGCCAAAATCCTGAATGGTTCACCTGCAGACCAAGAAAATCACTGAACCATGATCATTGGATCCACAGAGGGGTGGTCAAAATGAGCTGAGTAGAAGAGTGCCTGTAGAACCTGTGGGATCATCCTGAAAGGTGGGAAGGCAAAAGTGAACAAACAATCCCACTTCAGGCTAAAAAAATAACTGCCCATGCCCTCTGGTCTGGGACTGGAGAAATGTAAACTGGGTACTTGTTGTTTAGCTTGGTGGCAAACAAGTTCCCAAAGGAGTTAGCCAAAGTTGGAACAGGGAGTCTACTACATATTGGAGAAGCGACCATTCCATGAAGACTATATTTTCTTTCCTTAACAGAATGTCTGCCTAAATATTCTTTTTGCCAGGAATGTGGCTAACACAGAAGGTAATTTTTTCTCATGTCACCCAACAGGGAGGTTCCAAACCTCCATGCATAGAGAAGCTGTATGTGTGCCTCCTTGTATCCTGAGGAATACCAACACCGACATGTTGTCAGTGGAAATCATCACACAGAGACCTCTTATTTGGTGGACACACTCCTGAAGGGCCAAGAACACTTCCCTCATTCTAAATTGTTGATGTGGAGTACAGTTTCTTCCTGGGGTCATGAAGCCTGAAGAATCAGTCCTGGCAGCTCTAGATGAGTGTTCCAGCAAGAATCTGACATGTCTACAAACAGGTTGGAGTGAAGTTCACGTGGGTGCAGGGGGATTCCAGCCAGAATCTGGTCCCAATTTCTCCACAAAATCAAATGATGGTGTAATCTGCCTAAGGAAATCAGGTCTGCTGTGAAGCTCAAGGTTCCCAGCAGACAGATAAAAAAAAAAGATGAGCTTATAACATGGTCTTTATTCTCTGCACCTCCAACCCTATGTTTGTGAAGAAATTCATCCACTTAGACAAAATCTTAAGATGGAAAGAGCTCTGATTTCTCTACGTTTGGCAGAAAGTCCAGCCTGGTCACCATGGTTCAACAGCGAGATAGATCTAGTCTGACGGACTCCAGATGACCAATGTGGATCAATGAATAATTGAATATCAGTGGATTGAAATACTTAGTGATACCTTAAATGAGCTGTAACTACTCCCATGACCCTGGTAAAAGCTTCTGGTGCAGCGGTTAGGCACACAAACAAAACCGATGAGCTTAAAATTGGAAAACCTCCAAATTCAAGAAAAACTGGAGGTACAGTAGTCCCCCTCTTATACGGCCACCCCTTCTGCACCGGGAAAGTGGCCTTATAAGACGGGTAGCCTTTCCAGAGGGGGAATAAATTTTTTGTGAGAAGTATATGTAATGTACGCAGTAAGAAAGCTACATTCTTCAAAGCATTTATTATCTTTGTTTAAAAGTAACATTAATTATTAAAAGGTTCTTCTTGTTATAATAATAGACTTATTTCGGCTGAATATGCATTAATAATTCCTATTCTTGGCATAAACGTGATATGCGAGCGGGTGTTGTTGTCATGCACATTGCAAAACCATTCAAACACGTCATTTAAATCTTGGTACATACATAATTCTCTTTCCATTTGCTCCACTTTCCCACTGCTGCTGAATAACCTCCTTATCGATTATGATGTTGTTTATTCGAGTCTTTTCAACATAAAATTGTTTTATTCGAGTCTTTTCTGCCTAAAATCATCTGGCAAGTTCCCCCTCCCCACCTCACCCTATGTCGTCGAGTAGAATAACTGACTTTTTTCTAAAATAATCGTCTCCATTTACATGATGACATGTTAATGTTTGTAATGATTTATTCGGATGTTGCTAACTGTATGCGATTTAATTATGCAGACGAAACTTGTACAGAGCAGACGAAATTCCTTCTTCGTAAAGGAATGTGTTGTCACGTGATTTTTCAGTCTTTGTCTGGTACAGTGTTTTGTTCAAGGCTAATTTCTCTGAGTGTGTGTCTGCAAAAATCTATTTTTAGACTATGCTGACCATGTTATGATCTTGACAATTACGTCCAGTTGTAATCATCAGTGTTACCAACTACAAGACTGATAAAACAACTTTTCTGCATTTAAACAAAATGCCATGTTTTTTTAAAGGCAGCGATCTTGTCACGTGATTCATTAGTCGCAGTCTGGTACCCTATTTGTGTTTACATTTCTTTACACTAAGGGAGAGAAGTCAAAATGGCTTCGATATGTATGCAGATTTGATCTGAACAATAGCACCTTGCAGCCATTAGGATTTGTAATCTTGACAATTATTGTCAGTAGTAATAGCCACTAATTATGAAAATGAACAAGCTCAACATCTTACTAAGGGAAGCCATAAAGGCAATCAAACCATTTTCCCGCTGACTTGTGTATCGTACATCAATACCGCCACTTCTCAGCTGTTACTACTGTTCAATAATTGTAATTTTAACAATTATCAGTGACTAAACCGGACATCTCATGATAACACAGCAGTAAGGCTAATCGGATTACGTGTACTTACCTTTTTGTATGGATTAAAATTTGAGTCTTTCTTGGCTTTATGGAATAAATGTGGCTTCTCGTGAGGCGTAAATGATATAATATTAACCTTAGTGGTACATGCACTTGAGTCAACACTTCTTTCAGGAACGAAAACCTGACATCGGGAAACAGAAATCAGATTACTTAACACATGTTATGAATAAAATTGGTTCTGGATACATATTACAAAATAAAATATGGCTGCTTGTGAGGGGTAAATTTTATATTTTTGTACTAACATGCTGGCCGCTGGTCGCATTAGCGGGGTGGCCTTTTGCGAGGGGTACTTTTGAACACAAATTCATCGGTGCCATTGGTTTCTGGCCGTAAGGAGCAGGTGGCCACTGGTCAGGGGGGCCGTTCAAGAGGGGGGCTACTGTACTTCCTGTGTGGAGGAAAGATAAGGATATGAAGGCATGCATCCTAAAGATCGATGGACACTGTCCAATCACCAGGTCTTACAGCATTCCTCCATCTTGAATGACTCCCGAAATCTATTTAGACCACACTGATGGCCTAAGTGGTTAGAACATCCTTCTCAGATGCAGAAGGTCATGGGTTCAAACCCTGGCCAAGCCATACCAAAGACTTATAAAAATGGTACTAACAGCTGCCTTGCATGGTGTTCAGCATTATGAGGTTAGCGTTAGGACTGGTCAGCCTGGTGTAAGAATAATGTGACTGAGTGGAACATTATGCTACATTTCTGCAGCATGATGCCCCAGTGCTAGATATCACTATAAACTGCCACAATGCAGACATTATAGCGATATGGCTGGTAAATTGTTGAAACTACATTAAAAATCCACATCACACATATATACATATGAAACATGTTTCAGGAGAAAATGTTAATAATTAAATAGAAATTTCCCCCATTCAAGGGAACCAGGAAAATCCAGAAAGAGAAGGTTGCAGATTGGTCATTTAACACCCTCTCTACTGCACCTACTGAAGAAGAAAGTAAACATCTTCATTTAAGTGCACCAGATTTAACTGGTGGAAGAAAATGGGGGACCTTACTAGAGGAGAAAGATCCCAAAACCCCAAAGCCAGTAACCATTATTTACAATAGAAAGGACACATCTATCAACCTTACACTAAACTAAGCCTACGAAATGAGGTTTAGTCTGGTGATAGAAGACGTACGCTCTGCACAAGAGGGAGAGAGTCCCTATGGCTGTCCACCCTTGTCCTCAGAAGAGGGGGAAGGGCCAATAAACTTTTTCCATTGGTTTTTACAGCATACCCTTTAGAGCCTAACTGCGGAGGGGAGCTCTAAAACGGGTTGCTGCTTTGATTGTTGCTGTACAGATTCAAAAAATTAGGCAATGGTCCCTGAGGGCAGTCAGGATGATTTTGCTTCATGGCCATTTTTGAAGAGCCGGAAGCATATGCAATGGACCCATCTTGGTCTCTCAGATTCTGAGTAGCCAAAGAGTCTCCACCTCCAGTGGAAGCAGCACTCAAAAGGTTCTTCTGTGCTCTAGTAAGATCCTGGAGGTGCCCAGAGCAACATCCCTGTGAAGGCGGAGAAGCTCCACTGAAAATGTCATAGACAAGGACAACTTATGCCTGGAAGGTTTTACTGCTGCTTCCAACAAATGATGAAGAGCCATTGGTGACAGAGATTCCTCTTTCAGCAGGCTCAATAAGGCTGCTGAAAAAACGTTGGCATGAGAGGCAACAGTTACCAGTGATCTAGCCCTTTTGCTCTAAGGATTCCAGAGTTCATTGAAAGGCATGCCCAGGTCCCAAAATACCCACCTGAGCCCCTTCAACATCCAAAGTGGGTGGTTTAGCGAGACATGATTGGGTATGAACCTCATAGTTAGAAACAGCTACCAAAGATCATAATTTAGAGGGAGGGGGACCAGACCATCCCCTACTTCATCTAGCAAAGTCTTGACCCTTGCTAAATCTTCAAGAGAGCTCCTTAATGAAAACTGAATGAGGAAGCAACAAGAAATCTGTTGAGAGTTTGCACCAGAAAGTGTTTCAAGATTGAAACGAATTTTAGAGTCACCAGAACCTGAAGGTTTGGGATACAAGTCACTGAGCAATAGTTTACCACTTTATCAAAAGACCAGCTCTCTTCCTACTGTCACCTTTACCACCAAGGGAGAGGGGGCAGTGGACCCAAAGGGAGGTAGTATTATATCAACCTGTTCTGTTTCAAATTTGTGTACATCAGAACAGAAAGGAAATCTTTATCCAGCTCTCTCCCCTGGAGATGATGAAGATCCAAGGCACGTGCAATAACCTCACTACCATGCGGTCCAGATGTCCATGGCTGCATGTAGGGAAAGGGCCAAAATGGAATAATAATAATAATAATAATAATGATAATAATAATAATAATAATAATAATAATAATAATAATAATCCATTTCATAATCTCACATCTGTAAGTCAAATTCCCAGTCACCTACAGAATGTAAACTAGTCAGGGGGACTCGACCAGATCCCTACCCCATACAGTAGAGCTCAATTGACTGGTGCCTAGCTCCCAATTCCCAGTGACCGGTCACCTGGCAAAGACCACTCAGGTGACTCAGATCTGTAAGAAGACCCTTTCCCTGATCTGATAGATATGAGCTCTTAACATAAGACTGTTGTCTTGCTGAGAATAATTCAATTCATACTAGACAGACAATTATGGTTAGTGTGAGAAAAATATTGTTAGTTGTCCACATTAAAAATATATATCTCCCTTATATCTGCAATTGCTAACATATAAATCTCCAAAATTTAAAACATTCTTTATGGATAAAATCATTAAATTTTAAATAACCAAATATACTGTAATTTACCAAAGACTGGGTTAATCTGCATCACCTATACTGTTAATAAATTTTAAAAAAGCATATCTTTTCATGTAAACAGATACATACTACAGGGAAAAATAAAATTTGCAGCACTCATTCTCTCTCTTATTAGCAGCAATTACTGCATGCATTTTAAAAACTTGATCTTAAGTGTAATTCAAAAACAGTTTCCCCACTAAAAAGTTTACCTTAGTGTAACAGCCCTTGCTATAGGATCATTACTGTAGTAGACAGACACAATTTTCTTCATGAATTCATCCACACTCAGGATTTTGTCTAAGTGCTTCTCACTCTGCTGTGTCACTCTCAGGATACACCAGCGGATAAAGTTGTTTCTAAAAAAAGAACAAAGAAAGTAAACTTTCTATTTACACTATGCTTGACCAGTGAATTCTGCAGCACAAAAATATTTCTCTTTGTAACAAGCACAAAATTAATATATTTATTAATAACAAACAAACAAAAATGATATATCTTTTCATAACAAACACAAAATGATATCTCAGTTCATAACACAAAAATATGCATTACTGGAAGAGTTATCCTGGTGAAATCCTATGTGCTAACATACACAAAACATGAAATCGCCAACTGTGGTAAGGCTTTATTTAATGCAAAACATGAAATACAGCTTACAGTGACTTGGTTTCAAATGATTGTAACACCCCTTGTACCAGGCCATTTGACTATATGAACAAATATGTCTGAGAAAATGACCTTAACACAAACCCTAACTTCATTGTTCAAGTAAGACTGATGAATGGACAGAAACCATCAAAATCAACAGACCAGAATTGCTTTGCAATCCAGCTAAGAAAACCCATAACGATCAACTTTACTTAAATTCTAATCATCCTAAAAGCTAAGCCAAGTCTCCACTAAAAACTGATGTTGTGAAGATAAAATGTCAAAGTAGTTGTGCTCAGTGATGAAACTTGACTACGGAAGCATTTGGCAACAGTAATATTTTCTGTTTTATTTGCCAAACGAAATACAGTACTCTTTCACAATAATAATGTTCATGAAAGACATAAAAGTGTATATGAGGGTGCTTTATGTGTGTGTGTGTGATTTGGATTTTTAACGTAGCTTTATCAATTTTTTAGTCATATCGCTACGATGTCTGCAGTGTGGCAGTTTATAGTGATGTCAAGCACTGGGGCATCATGCTGCAGACATGTAGCATGATGTCCCACCTAGTCACATTATCCTGATACCAGGCCGACCAGTCCTAACACTAACCTCTTAATGATAAGTGCCAAGCGAGGCAGCTGTTAGTACCATTTTTATAAGTCTTTGGTATGACTCGGCCAAAGATCAAACCAACAACCTCCCGCATCCGAGGCAGACGCTCTAACCACTAGGCCACCGGAGCAGTCAGGGTGCTTTATACTGAGGTACATCACACATAGTAATACTATTACATAATGTAATGAGATCTATCCCCATACATCAGAAGAATCATGTCATATGAGGTTGACTCATACTGAAGTAGATTATAAACAGTAATAATATCAAATAATGTTATGAGACCCATACCCATACATAAAAAGGATCATGTTATATGAGGGTGACTCATACTGAGGTACATTATGAACAGTAATACTATTACATAATGTAATGAGACCTATATCCATAAATAAAAAGGATCACGTCATATGAGATTATCTTATACTGAGGTACATTATACATAGTAATACTATTACATAATGTAATGGGGGCCCCGAGTGGCCGAGTGGTCTAAAGCGCTGACCATTATGGATCACTGCCATCTCACCTCTGTCTGCGTAAGTTCGAGTCCGGGCTTGGCTAACGTGGGTACGTGAGAAAGCCTGCCAGTAGCTTCTCGTGGGTCGGTGGTTCTTCCCGGGATTTTCCAGGGTTCTTCCTCTACCATTAATACTGGCCGCCATGTATAGCCTATCTTGTGCTGAAAAATGGCGTTAAACCCTATAACAACAACAACAACAACATAATGTAATGAAATCCATACCCATACATAAAAAGGATCATGTTATATGAGGATGTCTTATACTGAGGTACATTATACATAGCAATACTATTATACCCCAACATGCCTCATACAAAGGTCTATGTTATACTGGGGTGCCTTAAAGTATGAGACCACTGTATTTCATGTTTCCTGGACTGATGGAAGGCATTTCCCTTGATTTTAAAAATTGAGTGTCCCAAGAAAACCCCTGAGAGTCCCCAACCAAATCACATAGTCCCACCCCCTGTGTAAGAACTAAAATGTTCCAAGCTAAACTGTACGCAATACAACAATTTAACATGATCTGTACATTTTTTTTATCAAATAAAAACAAAATGTTTCAAAGTTGTACTGCAAAAAAAAAGAAAGATTTTTCTGTATCTGAATTAGACAGGCAGAGAAAAGATCAAAGAAGACTGAGTATACACAGAGTCTGAGATTATCTGGGCATCCTGGTGTTGTAAATGTGAGAGCTACATATGTTTAAATGATAAAACAATACATTCTAATAGATATATATTACAAAGATAAAATCAGACTGACATATGACAAAAAATGGTGACAACTTAAATCATCTGTATCATTTCTGGAAGGCAACATATATTAAATTTTCATACTGGTTTAAAGGCTGTCCATTTCTGGCCAGGTAATTCACAGTCCTAATCTGTGCTACTTTGGCCAGGTAATACACAGTGCTAATATGTGCTACCTTGGCCAGGAAATACATAGTCCTAATCTGTGCTACTTTTGCCAAGTAATACATAGTCCTAATCTGTGCTATAATGGCTTGGTAATATACCGTCCTAATCTCTGCTGCCTCTGCCAGGTAATACAGTCCTAATTTGTGCTACCTTGGTCAAATACACAGGCCTAATCTGTGCTACATTGGCCAGGTAATGCACAGTGCTAATACGTGCTACCTTGGCCAGGTAATACATAGTCCTAATATGTTCTGCACAGGCCAGGTAATACACAGTCCTAATCTGTGCTACGCTAGCCAGCTAATATATAGTCTTAATCTGTGCTACAATGGCCTGGCAGAACACAGTCCTAATCTGTGTTGCCTTGGCCAGATAATACATAGTCCTATCCGATGCTACCTTGGCTAGGTAATACAGTCCTAATCTGTGATACAATGGACAGGTAATGCACAGTCCTTTGCTGTGCTGTGCTGGCATTGTCCTTGTCAGCATCCCAATCAACTTTTGTTTCAAAGCAGAATGCCACAGCATGTGCATTTTCTGGTATCGTCTCATGTGAGGTAAATGCAGAAATGCAAATCAGTGCTTCCATTCAACACACCAGGAACAAATATCACTCCTATCTCCCACATTATTCTCTTCTTTCTTAGCCAAAGGAATTTCTCCCTTTTGCAAGAAAAGTTGACTCATGACTACTCTGGGTACTCAAAAGATATTTTAAAGTAACTGTCAACTATAACTGGGAAAATATACCACTTTCTAAGTGAACTTAATTGATGATGACTGGTTCTTAATTGATGATGACTGGTTCAGTACTAGCAATCAATTTACTTTGGCCTAATGCCAAAAAGTTAATTTTCACAACTGAAACAAAATTAATTGAACATTATTAAATCAAAGGCAAATTTACAAACAGATAACAATGACTTAAATAAAGACAGTGGTTAAAAACAAGACATTAGTAAAGATAGCAGTAATCATTTATTTGATATATAGGAAGAAACATAGCTTCCAACACTCCCTGACAATCCTCTGCCATACAATTATGTGTCACACTGCTGAGGAATTACGTATTGCTACATCTTAAGATGTACTAACTAGTGGCAATCGACTGATCATTGCTTAAAAAGGTGTGGACAAAGCCTTGTATGTAATATATTTTCATTAGCTACTCAAGAAAAAGTACAAGTATGCTGCATCATGACAACAATCCAAGAAAGAAAATCCCTGGATCAACAAGACATTTCTCCAAGCATGCAATATCAAATCATGGAAAGGTTAACAATATTTAACACGTATTTGTAAAATATGTTCAAAGCTTGGGTTTTTTATAAAAAATATTTCATTTCTAAATATGAACAGAGATATCCTGATATATATTTGTGCTAAAAAAGCAATCAAGAAATAAACTGAGAAAAATAATTTACCCTCCTCTAAACACATCAGCTAGCCTCAAAAGCGCAGAGTTGATAAGAATTGGAAACGGATATTTTTCAAACAATCTTGGAAATCTGACGATTGATTCACACTGAACACCTGTCTTCATGGAATGTAGGCCTGAAAGGGAAAAGATCAAATTGAGCATTCAAATTAAAGTATTCTCAGTTCTGCCCATCCTGCTGCTATAGAGACCATGACTCTGTGCAAAAAAAGATGAAAGCCTCTGTGATTATCTTTATGACACAAGATGGAGATAGTTTGACTTCTGTGAATATCTTTATGACACAAGATGGAGATGGTTTGACTTCTTTTATTATCTTTATGACACAAGATGGAAATTGTATGGCTTCTGTGATTATCTTTATGACACAAGATTGAGATGGTTTGGCATCTGTGATTATCATTTTGACACAAGATGGAAATTGTGTGGCTTCTGTGATTATCTTTATGAAACAAGATGGAGATGCTTTGGCTTCTGTGATTATCTTTATGACAAAAGATCGAGATGGTTTGGCTTCTGTGATTATCATTTTGTCACAAAATGGAAATTGTGTGGCTTCTGTGATTATCTTTATGAAACAAGATGGAGATGCTTTGGCTTCTGTGATTATCTTTATGTCACAAGATGGAAATGGTGTGGCTTCTGTGATTATCTTTATGACATAAGATGGAAGCAGTGTTGCTTCTGTGATTATCTTTATGACATGAGATAGAGATGGTTTGGCGTCTGTTATTATCTTTGTGACACAAGATCAAGATGGTTTGGCTTCTGTAATTATCTTTATGACACAAAATGGAAGCGGTGTGGCTTCTGTGATTATCTTTATGACACAAGATGGAAGCGGTGTGGCTTCTGTGATTATCTTTATGACACAAGATCAAGATGGTTTGGCTTCTGTGATTATCTTTATGACACAAGATGGAAGCATTGTGGCTTCTATGATTATCTTTATGTCACAAGATAGAGAAGGTCTGGCTTCTGTGATTATCTTTATGTCACAAGATAGAGAAGGTCTGGCTTCTGTGATTATCTTTATGTCACAAGATGGATGCGTTGTGGCTTCTGTGATTATCTTTATGTCACAAGATAGAGAAGGTCTGGCTTCTGTGATTATCTTTATGTCACAAGATAGAGAAGGTCTGGCTTCTGTGATTATCTTTATGTCACAAGATAGAGAAGGTCTGGCTTCTGTGATTATTTTTATGTCACAAGATAGAGAAGGTCTGGCTTCTGTGATTATCTTTATGATGCAAGATAGAGATGGTTTGACTTCTGTGATTATCTTTATGTCACAAGATAGAGAAGGTCTGGCTTCTGTGATTATCTTTATGATGCAAGATAGAGATGGTTTGACTTCTGTGATTATCTTTATGTCACAAGATGGAAGCGTTGTGGCTTCTGTGATTATGTCACAAGATAGAGAAGGTCTGGCTTCTGTGATTATCTTTATGTCACAAGATAGAGAAGGTCTGGCTTCTGTGATTATCTTTATGTCACAAGATAGAGAAGGTCTGGCTTCTGTGATTATCTTTATGTCACAAGATAGAGAAGGTCTGGCTTCTGTGATTATTTTTATGTCACAAGATAGAGAAGGTCTGGCTTCTGTGATTATCTTTATGATGCAAGATAGAGATGGTTTGACTTCTGTGATTATCTTTATGTCACAAGATGGAAGCGTTGTGGCTTCTGTGATTATGTCACAAGATAGAGAAGGTCTGGCTTCTGTGATTATCTTTATGTCACAAGATAGAGAAGGTCTGGCTTCTGTGATTATCTTTATGTCACAAGATAGAGAAGGTCTGGCTTCTGTGATTATCTTTATGTCACAAGATAGAGAAGGTCTGGCTTCTGTGATTATTTTTATGTCACAAGATAGAGAAGGTCTGGCTTCTGTGATTATCTTTATGTCACAAGATAGAGATGGTTTGACTTCTGTGATTATCTTTATGTCACAAGATAGAGAAGGTCTGGCTTCTGTGATTATCTTTATGATGCAAGATAGAGATGGTTTGACTTCTGTGATTATCTTTATGTCACAAGATGAAAGCGTTGTGGCTTCTGTGATTATCTTTATATCACAAGATAGAGAAGGTCTGGCTTCTGTGATTATCTTTATGTCACAAGATAGAGAAGGTCTGGCTTCTGTGATTATCTTTATGTCACAAGATAGAGAAGGTCTGGCTTCTGTGATTATCTTTATGTCACAAGATAGAGAAGGTCTGGCTTCTGTGATTATCTTTATATCACAAGATAGAGAAGGTCTGGCTTCTGTGATTATCTTTATGATGCAAGATAGAGATGGTTTGACTTCTGTGATTATCTTTATGACACAAGATAGAGATGGTTTGACTTCTGTGATTATCTTTATGACACAAGGTGGAGCTGGTTTGGCTTTTAACAGCACTTTAAGTACTTTACTTGGTTATATCACACAGTGGAAATGAGAACTAAGTACCTTTCCATTGGTTAACCAAGACAGCCAACCCAAGCTGGTATAAGTGGGTACTGAACTGCGGTCCTTAGATTATGAGTCTGATGCTGTACGAATTGACCTACTGTGACTTAGCAGGAAGAAAGTCCAATATCTATTTCTATACTTTTTTAAAACCACCATGCACGATGTTTTTGTTCCAATTTAAACGAGCATTATAAAAAGTCTGGTTTTCCACCTTCCATACAACAACAAAAAAACAATGAAGAATGATGTATTGCGTCACATCAGAATCGGTATCTGTGATTATACAGATTCAAAACAGATAATGTTCAAGCTTACTTACTGATAAATTTTAAAAAACCCAATCAACAATGATCCTTCTCTGAAAAAAAAAACTGGGACCTTAACCCCTTTTCCATAATCAAAGAATTTTGATACAGATTAAAATGTCATTTTTTCCCTCGAACCACAATAACTGACAACCACAAACAAGCCATGGTATGTACTAAACATTGTTTCACCCACAGAAGAATACCACTCACAAGCAGAGGAAAACTCCACTCTTTTTCTTGTGCTCAGAAACAATGGATGAGACAAGCCTAAAACTGTCATTAAAAAGTTGGTATATACTCAAAATAGTTGTTACTAGATTATTTTTTATGATTTTCATCTCATGTTTGATATATTAGTTTTATTTGTCTGGAGCTAATAATTAGGTCACTGGGAAGGTCAGATGTTATATTCAGATCATCATACATGTTGCAAACCAGAAAGGTCAAATCAGGTGATTAACAAAATCTGATTTGAACCGATTTTGTTATAACTGAGGAAACTTTTCATTTGTCACCATATAACAAAAATAAAAATAATTAATGAATTTCCACCTCTGCATTTAAAATGCTTTGGCAATAAGTGCATAATTCAAGTCTATCATAAAATCATTACAACTGCCCACACATACAGTAAAACATATATCACTACATTCTATTCACATTATCAAACTCTACTGATTTACAATAAATTAAAATTGGGTACCATGAAAAACAGTCTTGAACATACTGTGATACCACGGTATACCACAATTACATAAGGAACCAACAATATTTCAGAGGCAGGGGAATGGAATTTTTTTCTTATATGTCACCTCCAAATTAGCTGGAAAAAAATTATCTTGCTCTTATTTACAGCAAAATAACACCATAATATATCCTTTATATAACTTGGAGAAACAAAATTATCTTAAGATTAGAGAAAATAAAATAATTTTGAAAGGAAATCACAGCCATTACTCTCCCCGAAAATTAAATGGCAAGTACCTTATAGTAGATGAATTTGTTATGTGTTTAACTGAAGTATATATAAGTTGTCATCTCAAAACTGTACCTAAAGTGGGGAGATGAAACTAACACCAAAGCTAATACCATGTAAAAGACTGTGCTGATATTACAAGCTTGTTAATAAAACAGAAAGTGTTCACAATGAAGCATAAAGAGCTCTACAATATTTATATGATATGCATGAAAACTCTGAGTTGGATGCTAACACTCATGGCAAGATGTTTATTTAAGAGTCAGTAAACATAAAACACACTGACTCAACACCAAGAAAATATTTAGTGGATTTGAAAAACTGCAGAAAATTCAAAACAGATAACAACTGCTCCACTGAAAATCTTAGGATGATTCTTGGTCTTACAAACGAATACATGTAATTAACACATTAACATATCCTAGTAAATAACAAAGAAAACAAATGACATAATTGTTAATCCAAATTTTGTCAAAATGTTGGATTTGGCCTGAATATCTTTCACAACATCCCATTCCAGTGTGTGTGTGTGTGTGTGTGTGTCTGTCTGTCTGTCTGTCTGTTAGTACCATTTTTACAAGTCTTTGGTTTGAACCTGTTACCTCCAGCACCCGAGGCAGATGCTCTAACCACTAAGGTCACTGGAGCGGTTCCAGTGTTGCAAATAGGATCCCAAGGGCAAAGGATATTGTGTCCCCCACCTTCGAAATTTGAGGGACAAACAGTATTTTTGAGGGACAAATGAAAATAATAGTACCATAAAAATGAGACAATCTTGTTTGTTTGAACACTTTTTTCCATTTTAAAATTTGTGGTCTGCAATGTGCTATCATACTTTCCTTAACACTTGCTTTATCATGTGCTAAAGTAACTCAAACATTAACATCTCTGAATATCTGGTTAACCTGAAAGCAGCTGCAAAATGGAATTTTTCATTCTGGATCTTGCCTTCATTTAACTTTAGTGTATACTCATTATCTACCAGCATTTATTTTGATAATTACCTATGTTTTCTGAATCACTTTTCTTTCCAAAATAACAAAACCTATTGCAATTACTAACAACAACTTGGACGGACATCGACTAATGAAAAGTTGCAGGCATAATTTTTTTATTTTTGAGGGGGAGAAACTATTTCTCCAAAGAGACTGAATCTAGACTCTGTGGAAGCAAAACAAATATGACACCACTGAGACAGAAATGTGTTCAGTCACACTGGATTGATAATTATCCATGGTTTGAATCATTAAAGTCAAGATCTTTTGCAGTAATTACAAACAATACCCCAAACTGGAACAGGTCGGAAATTCAACAGGTGTGTTTGTCAGTGGAATTGACAAATTCAGGACTGAACCAATCAAGTCTCATTATAGCTCTGGACCTCTAAAGGTCTGTGCAGCACAATATCTACATGACATTGGCCAGCATGTGCAAAACTTCCCTAAGTTAGAATTGCTGACACTCTACTAAGAAAGAACATTTGAAAACCAAATATGAATGAATTGAAAAAAAAACATGACAGCTCTCTTTATCACAGCCTACCAAGCTATGGAAAACCGCTGTATGGAAATGCTGAAGAATGGTGTTGAGCTTGGTGGTCATTACAGAACAGGCTCAGGTCATGAGACTTTTGTTCTGTTGTTTGATCAAGTTTTGAGAGAAGTTTGTGAAAGTTTCATTCCAGTAAGTTCCTTTCTATTCATGTCAATGTAAGTACTACTGATGCTACTGTAGTGGAACATGATACAGTGTATATAACGTACCCTAACCATTGAAAACTAAACTGTTCCCCTTCAAGGAAACAAATATTTTGTACACCATTTATTTTGATCTTTCTATGGATTAAAATGCATACATCTCATCACTCATCATGTACAGCTCGGTCTCCATTAAATTTCAAGTATTTATTAGTGCACATGTTGCTGAAGATTCAAATTACAAAAGCCGACACAGATGGAGTTGGGTATGGTTTGATGCCAGATATATAAATTTGGAAATGAAAGACTTGGTACAATTCATAATGGATTAGTCACAAAACAGAGAAATACAGCAATACATACAGGCCTAAATAACAAGGAAGGAAACTGCCAAAATAATGTTCTGTACCCCTTTCATGTAAAAGCATCCACACCAACACTTACAAAATGCTAATAGGCAAGGCATAACTTACACCAATCAATTTGTCCCCATTTTATCTATCACTGCCATCAATAATTTCAATTCATATCTACAATGTTTGATTCTAGCTTCTTTCATTTTCTGTAATTATGGAGCCCCTGCCCTTCACTATTCCTCCCAGTATGGCCTAGACCTACTATGTAAGATATATTGCATTTTATTTATGTTTTTGTGCTACATCTTACTGCCTAAACAATGGCCTTATGTAGTGTGTTCCAAAGTCAACTGACAGGAGAATGAGAGGTAAACTTTTCAGGAATATCTCACACACTTGGCAGCCCATATCGACACTCTTCTACAAATTTACAGCTAATTGATTACTGATTATACTTACTTTCCTGTCTTTATCCTGATGGAATCAAAATCTGACAGTAGCAAATGGATGCATTTTTATGTTCCCTTCAGCTGGTTGGAATGTGATGGAAGCCAGGAGTGCCAAAATTGGATCAGGTTGAAGAATGTTTCCTTAACAGAGCAAATAAAGATATATAATGCCAAATAAAGTATTTAGATAGCTTTGTTTCATGCAATATAATTCTCATCCTTTAACCTATTCTGGCATTCCCAATTTCCGTTGCAATCCAACCAAATGAAATGTATATCAACAGAACTTGAAAACACGTCCATTTGGTTGAGAATTTGAATTTATTCCAAACAAAAGACTTCAGAGTAAGTAAAGTCCACCTAAATCAACATAACTTTAATTTATAGAAAAGGACCACTGCGGTCACCTACATGGTTAGAACGTCCACCTCAGATGTGGGAGGTCGCAGTTTTGAAGCCCAGCCAAGTTATACCAAAGACTTATAAAAATGGTACCAGCAGCTACCTTGCCTGGCACTTAGCAATAAGTGGTTAGTGTTAGAAGTGGTCAACCTGGTGTCAGGATAATGTGGATGGGACATCATACTTCATTTCTGTGACATGATGCCCCAGTGCTAGACATGACTATAAACTGCCACACTGCAGAAATCGTAGCAATATGACCGAAAAATTATTAAAAGCTACGTTAAAATTCCAAATCACACACATAACGCATTTGTGGAAAAGCTTCTATATGTGCTGCCAAGTGTGCGAGATATTCTTGAAAATTCGGTCTCCCATTCCAATGTCAGTCAACATGGGAAAATGCCACACAATGCTGTTATTTTGGCAGTAAGATGTAGCACCACCATAACACAAATATCATGTGATAAGTCTTACATTGTACAACTACTTATGGCTCAAATACATATGATCTTAAACAGCGGACAAATACTTGATCCAAGCGTATAGTCAAATCTTCCTATCGTTGCTCTTCTGACTGTCCTATCGCTACCTGCCTTACTTTATATTTGACAACGCACCACCCGTTGCTTAATGTCAAATATGACTGTGTTAATGAATTTTCTGGCGAACGTTTCAGCAGTGCATGCCGCAATGCTAGATGTAGTTACCTCTGTCAAGATCAGAAAGTGCTGAATTAGCATCCTGCTCTTGTTCGAATGTGGCATTGTCGTTTCTATTTAGGCCTTTTCCAGCATTTCCAACGTTTCGCGTAGCCGACAAGGAGGCTGCCATCTTGAAAACTGATGATGTCCCGCACTGAATGTGAAATTTAAACCAATCACAATTGCAACTCAGGTCATTCAGTCACATGGCATCAAAATGGCGGATGATCCAAAAAGTCTACTTGGGTTGTTGAACGGTATTGCTAAAAGAACATATTACAACGAAGCGGGGATTACTAACGAATTTTTAAAGAGAGAACTTTATCCTGATATGCAAGAAGAAGACTTTGAAAGGCTTATCACAAAATGCACTGCCGTGATGAAGGTGTTGTAACGCCTAGCTATCTATAGACTTACGCACTGACACACCCCTTATTATTATTATTATTTGATACTCTAGTCCTACATGTAAGACGTAGCACATGTTTTTGTTTTAGTGCTACATCACCCACCCAGAAGAAAAATATCGGGGTGATGGGGCTTACGTTGTAGGACTACTGATAATCCAAACCCTCTTAACAGAGTATTTTCGGGTATTCAGTCGAAGCATAAGTGAACATAGTTTTTTCTTCTGTTTTATTTGGGCGGGGTGGGGGGGTTGGGTTTGTAAAGTAACCAGCAGACCGAAGGAGGAAGATGCAAGTCATAGCTTCAGTTTGAACTGCAGTGGAAGTGATTTAAACTATTAAGTTGGGATTTATGTAAGGATATTCTAAGAAGAAGAAGAGTTAGAACATGATTAGATAAATGAACAACTTAAATGGATAGTAAGTATGATAATTATAGATTGAATAATTGCAGACCAGCCGTGAAATGTGCAGGACCTGATCTCTTTACCAGCTCAGGAGGTTAACTGTTTAAGATTCTATAAATTCTAGGGAAGAAAGTATGTTCATGAAGGTCTGTTTGGGAGTAGGGAATATTGTACATATACCTATTGTTTTTTTTTAAACTAATATTGATGTACGAAGAAAAACCTGTTTTTACTAGTTTGTTTCTAGCTTTATAGGACATATCAAGAGAACCTGTGTTTCACTAGCGCAGAAGTTATACTGCTGTCATTAAAAATGTATCATTTTTTTAATTATAATAACCTCACATGCATCCGGATTGAGGCATGTTAACCAGTAACAGTCAGATTTTTCTAACTTTAATTGCCCAGTTCGATGTAAACAATTCCAATCAGCAGTTTGAAATAGTGAGGTATGCAGTCATATTATATGCAATCATATTATTAGCAGATAGTTTTAGTCTTACTACTGTTGTAATTGTGCAGAGATGTTTAGATTAGAAAGAGACAAGGTCCTAAGAGAGCCCGTGGGACTGATTGTACTGAGCGTTATTCAGAAGAGTCGTTGTCAAAGACAAGTCTTTGAAATCTTCCCATCAGAATGCAATGGATGACCATTCAATGTAATGTGGATAGTAGTTTTTGATGGTCTGATTTGTTAAAGACCTTTCTAAAGTCCATTACAATGACATCATTTTGACTTCTCAAGTTTCGAGTATCATGAAGTTCTTGACTGAATTGAGTTGGCTGAGTTTGCTTCTAAATCCAAACTTGTTATTGTGCAGTATGTTACATTTGTCAAGATAAGTTATCATGTTTGCCGCTAGAATGTGTTTCAGGATTTTACAGAATGTACAATTAGTGAAATTGATCAAATTTTCTAGTTTGGAGAATCCTTTGACATTTTGCATTGGTACATTCCTAACTACAATACAGGTCTCTTTCTTTTCATTGTTTTTATGTCCACTTTTAATGAGGGCTTAAAGATTCTACTTATAAAGTGTCCTTGCATTTTACTTTAAAAATCCTTTACCAAAACTAATCAGAATATAGTCTGTAGCTATCTTAACTGTGCTGGGGAAAGGAACAGTGCTTCATAGCTCACTGTTAGTACTTCCTTCACATCCTTAACTTTCAAAGGATTGTCTTGGACATCATATTGTCAGCAAAATCATCTTCTCTTCTTGCCTTCATGAATTCACTGAATGATTTTATTTTCTCCGCCAAATCTTCTAGGAGACACTGGGTCATCGATGTACATGCATGAAGCACTAGATTGTGTTGCTTTAAAAACTGTTCCATTATTTCAATTTATGTTCAAAATTCCTGTGAATACTGGTAAAATGGAACCAAAATTGGCTTTCCTATGTCAGCCGACATTTTTTATATACTGGTCTATGTAAAAAATAAAATTGGCATACTTAAGTCAGCTTGATTGGGTCAGCTTGCTTTTTAATAAAATGACCTTTGTATTTGATATCCTGATGGTAAGTTCAAACAATGTGTTTATTGCTCACTACCAGTCATGTTTATTCACCTATTCACCACTCAGGATTCTGTTTGTTTGCCATCTGTAATCATTATCGATACAAACAGGATTGATGTCAGTATGGTAAATAGTATACACAGCATTACCTTGCTTAAACAATAATTTTTGTAACAAATGCTAGTGAAATGATTTTTTTTGCGATACACTTATATAGTTAACCTGGATATAATACCATCTTTGTTATTTTGCACCAAACACCGTGTCATACTTGAATGGCAGGTGCAGTCAGTTGATATTGCTCTCTCCCTCTCTCTCTCTCTCATTTGCAGTTATATTGGATCCAGTTTTCAGTCAATTAACATATTCAGATCTCTGAGTACAACCAAACATGATTTGTTTCTCTATATTCACATCAGTGAACAATGCATCATGTGTAATTGGACATAAGCGATACACACTAGAGTATGGATGTAATGCTACATATACAGAGTTCACTGATATATTTTTGTCTTTAATAAATTGCTCATGATGAACAAAAGAGGAATATATGATAAGAATGCAAGGTTAGTGTTTTTATTTTATTATCAAGTAAGCATTTTGTTTATCTATTTTATTGTAACGTGCAGAGGAAGGGGGACACAAATTCAGCTCAAATTATTTCAAAAAATTTCCTAAGTCTTGGGACATATGAAAGTTTCACCATAAGTTCTAGGAGAGGAACAAAATTATTTATTTTATTGTGTCCCAGGATATATGGTAAATATGATAGTGTTTGATGATAAAGGTCAAATTTAAATGAAATGAGAAGATTTTTAAAGTCATTAGGATTTATCATAAAAAAAGATTTCTTGATTTCCTTTGAAATTACGGGTAATGACTTTCCACCCACTGATGGGTTCCCTCTTTTCTTAACGTGGGCGCAGGTGGCAGAGTGGTCTAAGGTGCTAGCCTTTACAGAGTACTCCTGTCTCACCTCTTTCCATGTTAGTGTGAGTTTAGACTTGACCATTGTGGGTATGTGAGAAAGCTTGCCAGTAGTTTCCCTTGGGGTTTCTGGTTCTTTCAGGGTTCCTCCTCTATCACTGCAACACACCATTTTCTTGCTTGGACCTCCCATTTCTGAATATAGAGTGACCATTACTATCAGTGTCAAAGAGATCTCTGCAGATCACACTTTACTGAATATGGTCCCTTTGCCATTACACCCATCGCTAACAACTCTAATGATTGCTTTTATTAGTGTTAAAACATGTTTATTTGTGTATTCAAAAAAATACTTTGTTTTATGTGATTGCTATTAGCTAAAACCATATAAAGATTTAATTTTTTCACTATGTATTGTTTCACTCTGCACCATTGCTGACAAGTAAATTATCAGTGGGGTCTGGTGATTTACTATCCAGTTAAAAGTGTGCTAATGTGTTTTTGCAAAATGTAGTATTGACCATGCTAATTGGAGTACTTCCATTGTCATATCTTCAGTTTTGGAGGTGTGAAACTTGTGCATGTTGCCAAGCTCATCAATTTCGGAGATCAGTAAATCTTATGCAGACCCATAATGCCTAAATTAAAGTGATCAGTTTTGAAAAAATACTAGAATCTATTAAATCTATGTAGTGTTTAACACTGTGCATATTATGGTGAGGTAATTATATTATCACAAGGGAAACAAACTCTCCATAGGTGTAGAATTTGGAGATTGCTAATACTGTACCAGCAAGGAGAACCATCTATACTCACCCATATGATGAGTCCAACTCCACACAATATCGATCCTGATCTGCCATAGCATAATGTGCCTGCATATCAGGGTCTCTGTTGTTTGTTCTAATGATTACTTCAACAAACTGCACAGACCCAGATCTGCCTGCGCATTACGTGCTGGCAGACCTGGGTCTGTGCAGTTTGTAGTTTCACTCATAAGCAAGTATATACGATAGTACGGTGGTGACTACACTTTGCTTATATGCAAACCTAAACTTTAAAAATGAATTTCACAAGTGTATTTTGACAAATGACGAGAAAAAGACACAATAAGATAAATTCTGTTAATTCAAGTATTACTTAAAGCAGCTGACTTCTTCAACCTTGTATATAAAAGACCAGAAAATTTGCACAAGATGATTTTCTACTTAATTTGTTTTTAAAAAAAAAATTAAAAGCTGTCTTCATAATCCATGCAAAGTGTTATACATTATTTCAATTATTTTATTTCTTTGTTATATACAGAGTATGGTGTCTGCCAACATGGATTTAAACCAATCAGAAGCCTTTCTGACTGCTCAGATGAATAAAAAGGAACATGGCATCACAGAAGAACAAGCAGCAGTTTTTAGAAAATTCTGGAAATCTCACAAAAATAAAATCCATGAGTCAATCATAATTCGTACCACATGGAATAACACACTGAAGCAAGTGTCTTGGCGAATAGACCTTAAATCTCAAGCTCGTCATATAGATCAAATTAACACACCTACTGCAATAATGGAGCTCCAAGTAGCAAAGAATGGTGATGGCACAGAAAAGGTTTGTATATGTGTATACATGTTTTCATGTATGCACAGTTTGAAAATTTTAGTTGGAGTGTCACTAGCACCATGCTATTTTGTCTGGGATTTTCACTTCTGCCTGTCTGTAAATCTATCTCCTCCTAAATTACTGTGGGGAAATTGACTAAACTTTGTAGTTTTCATGCCCCTGTGGTAGACATGTGAAATATATATATCGTATATATATTGTAATGAACTGCATTTAGGGAGTGAAATATACATGCTTGTATACAATAAACACTATTCATACAAGCAGCCCAGTTTGGTCTGAATTTCTTTTTTAAATCAGTGCATTATCAGTGAATTGCTCAAATGAGTTGACATTAATATTTTCTGTGATCCTGTTTGTTTACTTTGTCGATAATTTGTTAGCTGGTATAGTCTACTTGTTTTTGCTAGCGAAAATAGGGAGTATCAATGCCAGTGTCTGGCATCCATGATAATTTGATTAATGACTATTTCTAATTAACCGTTTAAGACTGTACGATACATACTCAGTGTGTTTATAGCCCCTGTTTTTTAATTTGTATACATCATTGTATTTAAGTTTGGTTTTCTCTTCTTTATTTCTTTCGTACATACACATGTTGACTGCTCTGTCATGCGGTCTACCTCGGTAATATTGTAAGAGTGCATAACACAGTTTCCAAACCATTGCTATGAGCAACATCATAACACGGTATGTGCCGCGAAATACAAAGCTGATTTTTTTTCTTGGGGCAATACAGTCGCAATGTAGTAACATGTAAAATATGGAGTTGGTAATTTCTACATATAATTATTATGAAAATTGATTAAATATACACATGCAATACTAGTTCAGGCTTGTTTGAATATTCCAACAAAAATTGTGGGATTTTTGTGTGCTCCGTAGGTTGAGGGTTTTGTTAGAACTGTGGGTTTTGTGGGCTCAGTTGGTTGTGGGTTTTGTCAGGAGTATATAAGGCTTTGTGGGCTGCTTGTAGGAGATCAGTCAGTTAGCAGCAATCAAACTAGGTATATCACAGTTATTGCGAGTTTTATTTATTTATTTATTTATTTTTTGTTTTGTTTAGTCTGTTGTAGAGTTATGTAACTTTTGGCAATATTTTGGAGAGTAAATATTTGTTTAAAGTTTATTTAAGCACTGAGCAATATTTATTTAATGAATTTTTTTGTTTATGATTCCTTTCTCTCTTCCAAATTATATGCATTCTGGTCATGTCTAATTTATTTTTACAAGCAAACTAGATATTGTTATATCATTTGTTATTTGAAACTCAGTTATATGGTCAAGTGAGTGTTGTCCTCACAGACCAATACTTTTATTTATCTATTTATTATTATTTTTTTTTATTTATTTATTTATTTATTTATTTGTGTACTAATTTTCTTGATTTAATTAGTTTTATGAAGCTAAAAGCATACAGAGAAGTTTCTTTACACTACAGATATATAATTCCTTTTCTTAAATTATAGGTCCAACAGTGCTCTTAGAGAAATAGAATATCTAAGTCATTGTGAGTGTTTTCCTCACGGACTTGACATTCTAAATTCAGTTCAACAATACTTGATTAATCTCACAATTCATAAAAACATAATTTATTTATGTTTCTATTTTATAATGTACTAGTTGTCTAATTCATTGTGAGTGCTTTTCCTCACCGACTTCATATTCTAAATTCAATTCAACGGTACTTGATTAATTTAGCAATCTATAAAAACATATACTACTTATGTTTCTATTTTATAATTTACTAGTTATCAAAGTCATTGTAGTGTTTTCCTCACCAACGTGACAGAAAATTTAATTCCATTTATATCAATTCAGTTCAGGTAAGTATTAAGCTATAGTTGAAGTGTGAAGTCAAACAAGTGTTCTTGCAGATTTTCCATTTCACATGTCACAGTCAAATCATATTTTCTCTTCTGTAGTTAACTTTATTGTAACTAATTCCAAATATGGTAAATTTTATATAATTTTCATTCATCAAATGGAGTAATATAATGCACTAATAGTATAGTGCTAATGTGTACCCTGACCTTGTGTGAGATTGTCATATACCAAACTGTACCTCAAGACAATGATAGCATTCTGGCCTTGTATACAAACAAAAAGACTGTTATGGTTATGAACTGACTTTTTCAATGTTTCTTAATAAATGAATCATCTTGTGTTATGGTTGAAAAGAAATCAAGAGTTTGAGTTTACTCAATTTCTCCCCTCCTTAGTCAGCTGGTAAGAAGCATACTCATACCAGGTACCATACTCTAATGTAGTATTATCAAGACCTAGCTCAGCTGTTACAATATATATCTGTTTTTTCTAGCCACTGGAAGCATTCCATTGTCCAGTGTACCAAAATTTCAATCACAGTGATGCTTTCTTTCTTATATTTGTTGACTAAATCTTAATTTTTGCCTATTAGCAGGAAGACATAATATATCTAAAAGATTGTGGATTATAACCTCCTTGATTGCTGTTGTACAAATTATTCTTTCTTATTTTCTCCTTCTTCTCTTCTTCCTCTCTCTCTCTGAAACGTAAAGATTAGTCCTATTTGTACAGCGTAAAGTTTCTGATCAAAATTAGGCTCACACATTTAAAAACCAAAATATAATGTAGAATTATTGGCCGCTTTTATTCATTTTTTTAAACATTTTGATTTCAGGATTCCTCAGAAGTTGTAAGATTTGAGATGGATGAAACCAAGTTATCAAGTGTTCTACAAAGTATGAAGGAAATAGAGGATGAAATCAACAAGCACTGTCAACAATAGATGACATTATATGTCCTTACAGATTTTAATACAAGTTTTAAATTTTCATTTGTGGAATTTCAGTGAGGGTGACATTGCTGCTGAATTTTCTTCAGCAAATATTTAGACCAGTTTATCAAACTTATGCATTATTTACCTCATACACACCAAATCCATTAGTTTAAGCTAAACTCGGACATGTTGTATATGTATGTGTATAATTTGTTTAAACAAATCATTTATTGTTATAAAAACAGATACATAAGATATCATTAAGATTGAATAAAAATTATAAAACTTAAAACATCTTCAAAGCCTCTATCATGCCCTAAGTAGGAAAGTTGCCTTCACCTAAAATTTAAATTTATGCATTTTGATGAATTCTGTCGTAGTTTCTTTTTAAAGTAGGGATGAATATAATACAGCTCCAGTTTGTGTGTTTGTATTATGCAAGTCTGATGTCTTACCATCCTGAAACTTATCAGCCCCAGTTTTTATTAATTCTGTACAAATGTTAAAATGTATAATCCCCTTATGTCCTTAAATCAAGACCATTATTACATATATTTTAGTCAGATTATACTTCTTAATAGTAAATGTTATCAGTGAGCAATTGATTTTAAAATCAGATAGAAAATGAAAATGTGATTCATGAAGGGTCAGTAGAAGTTACAAGCTACTTCGCTATTTGAGCATTCTACAGTATTGACCATGAATACCTCACTATTTGAGAATTAAATAGAGGTCCATGGGCCCTTTTTCCTATCATAGTTTACATCGTATACCAATTATACAATTCGATAGCA
>JAECUM010016596.1:0-49113 GCA_016617855.1 Megalonaias nervosa | reverse complement strand
GAAAAATATAATGATGGAATAGGTCAAGTTTCAAAATATTTTAAATTGCCATTTGACCTATGGAGCATGATACCACAGTATAAGTAATTTATTGTTTATGTGTAAATACCTGAATTATTGCTTCTCCAGTTCTCATCAGATCAAACCAATGATTGGATTTTCAAGACAAAGTTTAATGAAACGGTGTCTTGCCTAATAATTTATAGACATAAGTACATCTATCACTTTTCCACCAGCTTCATCAAGTGGCATCATCATAAATAATTCTAAGTTACCATGTTTATGTTTTTGAAAGTCAAATATCCTTTATCTCTGTGGTTTGCCAGTTGCAGTTTTATTTATTTTTACTTTTTGTACCCTGGTATACTAGGAGTTCCTGTCTCACCGGAATAAAAAGAACCTTCATTGTGAATCAGTGTGAATAAACTTGTTGAAAAATAATTGTATGTAAGATTCATAATTAAATGGTTATAAGGTGAGGCATAGTTGCCGACAGAACCATTAGGATTGGTATTTACAACTATCTTTTCATATTTACAGTGAGTCGGGGCATAGATCCAAACGTCAATGTTGTCCTTCTGGAGGATGTGGCAGGAGTTCTGGGAGTTGTGATAGCCACAAGCTGCATGGCAATTTCTTATCTGACACAGAATCCTTTTGCCGACTCTGTTGGATCCCTGTTGATAGGTGGATTGTTGGGAGGAATTGCTGCCTTTATCATTAACACTAATACAACAGTTTTGATGGGAAAGTGTGTATTTGTTTTCAAGAATTTTTCATGTGTTTAAATTTTCATTGCAGAGTTATAATTTGCATGAGAAATTGTAGATGTGTCTGATAAATTCTAAAGAAGTTTTAAATCCATTAGATTTTAACTCATTTTGGAGTCATGGTGGCTGAGTGGTTTGCTTGCCAGACTCAGTGCCCAAAGGGCAGTGGTTCAAATCCTTCCATCAGATCAGCTCTGGTCAGTGGTGTGTCCTTTGGCAATGCACTTTACTCTGTTTGCCACTGATTTAAATAACCTACTTGTGTTGCTGTGCTGGAAAACACTAAACACAACCTAACAAAACCTAATCTATTTTTAAGTGTACTTTTGAATAAGTACAAAAGGTTTGTATTATTTACACAGTATTGCAGATGATTTAGACTTTAATCTGTCTCTATTAGTAGAGATTCTTACATGAGTACTCCTATCAAATGAAATTTGAAACAAATTGGATGATTTCTATTTTATTTCAGCCTTTGCAAGCTAACGATATAAGTTATTGAAATTTCATAAATTTCTCTTGAATTGGGCATAAATATGAGATTATGTGTACAATAAGATTTATAAAGTTCAAACTTGTGTGTATGTGTGATTTGAATTTTTAACATAGTTTTAACAATTTGAGCTATATCGCTACGATGTCTGCAGTGTAGTAGTTTATAATGATGTCTAGCACTGGGGCATCATGCCACAGACCTGCGGCATCATCTCCTACCCAGTCATGTTAATGCTGAGCACCTAGCGAGGCAGCTACTTGTACCATTTTTGAAAGTCTTTGATATGACTCAGCCGAGATTTGAACCTGTAATTGCCAGCATTTGAGGCGGACATTCTAACCACTTAGACCACTGGAGCTTTCCAGTTAAAACTGTACATTGGTATATAGTGGAATAGATTTGAAATACAATTCTACCCACTTATATTGACAAGATTATGCTGACAAACTACCTACATCAGTGAAATGGAATGTCTTGGGCCCATGGCCTATTGTTACTACTAAGTTGTCATGCTTATATCAACATCGAGGTGAAAATAAATATATTGTCAACAGAAGCCCTAGGTCCCAACTTAATAAATTGTTTTCTAATCATTTATGTCAACAAGCTGTGAGTTCTGACCCATACATTTTTCTACAGTTATTTGATGTTACCATGCTTTAATGTTGCTATAGCATTAGCAAACAGGATTTATTTGGTCATCCAGGTTGGCCTTTTGTAGTGACTTCTGTAACAATAATTCATGTCTTCATCAAAGCAAGTCGGCTATAATCGTTAATAAAAATTAACGCACTCTTCATCAAAGCAAGCCAGCTACAGCCTTTAATAAAAACTAACGCACTCTTCATCAAAGCAAGCCAGCTATAATCCTAGATAAAAACTAATGCACTCTTCATCAAATAAGCCATCGCCACACTTGGAAAGCAATGAACTCTGAGCTATTATTACATTTTCCAAAGTGATTGATGATTGGAACATGTTTAATGTGCTGTGAAAGTTTCCTTTTCAGCAAGAAAAGTAACTTTTATTTATGCTTACAATGCGCTTAATTAAGACTTTTAAAAAAGTGTAATTAAATATTTTGCAATCATGTCATTACCTTTTTTACTGCTACTATTCAAGAAAATTCAGAACTTATTGACAGGTTGTCATTTCTATATGAATAGCCTCATCCAAAATATAATTATGCCTGTAGGCTCAGTCTGATAAAAAATTCTAGACCAATTAGCATGTAAGTAACATCTAAACAGCCACATGCCACTGGTAATAATGAATATCATAATGAATTGTCTAGTCACACATGTTGGTTGACAATGGAATATAGATCAAACGAGGACTACCATTTTGTATACATGTGTTTTCTAACATTATGTGACCCAAGCATGAATTTTCTAACATGGTACCTATGCTGAATTCATGAATTTTTTATTTACATGTACTTAGGGCTGTTCCATTTGAACATACAGTGTGACCCCGTTATAACACGGTAGTTGGGAGCCATAGAACCCGACCGTGTTATAGACTGAACCGTGTTATAAGCAACCAGGTCAGTTTGCTGAAGAAAATGATGCATGTACCGGAAAAAATGTGCGGGGGGGGGGGGGGCACAAAAATACGTGCTTCATTGGCACAGTTATCATCTTAAATCGATGCATATTAAATGAGAAATACACCTGTAGTAGGCATATATAATATTTTACTTTATTCAGAGAACCAAGCAATGGTACATATACGTATATACTGTTTATATATACATGTCTAATGTATAGCAATGAATAAAGTATCAACACCGTGTACTCACCCGCGAATCACGTCACATACACTGAATCCACAATACAAGTAATTCCATCGAAAATTTGCACACACACACATTTAAAATATTCAACAATTTTGTCACAGGTCATATGGGTCTGAATTCAGTGGAAAAAAATAGCACAATCACGTAACAAATGATGAAGCACATTTACTTTTCAGTACGTCCCAAGTTGGTAAAAGTTTGCATTTTAAGCGCCCTCGGTAGAGTACATAAGCATAAACTTTTATCCTGTAAAAAGGAAACTTTCACGGCACAGTAAAAGTGTTCCAGTCACTTTGGAAGATGAAACAATTCATCAGATTCCATTGCTTTTATTTAAGTTCGGTACTGATTTCCTTTGAAGAAAGGTTCATTGTTTTTATTGGAGATTGTAGTCGGCTTTCTTTGATGAAGGGTGCATGCGTCATTGAAGTCACTGCTAAAGGACAGCTTTGGAGAACCAAACAAATGCCCGTTTCTTATTGTGGCGGCAACATCAAAAAATTGTATTGCATGATTGAGACTGATTTTTTTTTTTTCCCATTTGCTTAGTACATTTTCATAAGAATCGGTACTTCAAAGGTAATGTTTTCTTTGAAATTTCAGCTACAATTTAATCTGGTTACATTTTTTTAAAAAATGAATTGGCCGTCGTATGGTCAATTTGTAGTTACAGTTCCTCTCTGCCTATTTGAATAGAAAAGTGAGAGCTTGTTTTTTGTTGGGTTTTTTTGTTTGGTTTTTTTTTTTTTTTTTTACATTTGTGGTAGTGAAGTGATGCTGCCTTCCATGCATGCGTCAGAAATTTAACAAAAGGGTCAATCAGTGATTGAGACGCACGTGTTCTGGTCTGATGACAGGGATTACTACAGAAACTGTGAATGTTCTGAAGGATTTAATTCTGAGTGAAAAGAAGAGGAATTTTACTTACCATCCACATACAAATGTCAGTCTATGTAAATATATTAATTACTAGTGAGCGGCCGAAAATCCGACGAAAGATAGATTATGAGATAATACCTCGTCTGGTTGATCTCCGCTACCAAAAATGTAAATTTGAAAAAAAGCGATATCTCAAAACATACAGTACTCATGCTAGATGTCAACATAAGCAGATTATGATATAACAATGCACTGTTAAGATGGTTTGTCAGTATGGACAAATAATTTGTTTATGTAACAATAGATAAATTTCAGTGCATGAGGCCTCTGAATTTCTCCACTCCAAACCAATGGTTGTATATACAAGTTTAAACAGCCAACAATGCCGCCAATAAAAAAATCGCCAGATGGTATATTTTGCCGCCAATTAGGAAACAAAATTGCAATTTGCGACATTGGTGAAGCCCTGCGCGATCCCTGAATAAACTTTTTACATGTTATTTTTCATACTTTAAAGAAGAAAACTATTTTTTCGTGTATGAGAAAAATGCATATAAAATTTCAGGAGCAATGCCACGATCGTCTTGTATTATTCATACACAGTCTCTTTCCTAAAATGATAATAAACTTTTTTTGTTTTTTTTGTACTTTTAAGAAAGAATTTTTTTTTTCGTGTACGAGAAAAATATGTATATGAAATTTCGGGAGCCACACCACGACCGTGTTATATCCAAATTCGTGTTATAACGGAGCGTGCTATAGCGGTGTCACACTGTACATGGTACCCAGGGAAGGCAGTTTTTAAAAGTATATGCCAGGGTAGTTCAATTTCACAGAGTTCATATTAAAATGAAAAGAAAATTCTAAATTCCATCAATTGGTGAATACCCCACTTTAAAATTGCCTTCCCTGGGTTCCATGTATGTTTTAATGGAACAGCGCTTAGCACATTTTGGATTTTATTGCACAAAGGTAAAACAAATGTAAGTTGTCAATATACAAGTGTATTTCATACTGATTGTCTTCACTGAATCAATGTTGCCATTGTTTATTTTTGCAAAATGTAAATACTGCTTACTGATAACAAGTCACGATCTGATTGACAAATTTCACTTGCCCCAACACTTATCACAATATCCACTTATGTTGATAATGCTACCTTTGGCCTGAGATAAATCAAGATAAACAGGTAGGTCTGCACTATGTTTACTGCATGTGAGTTGAATACAAGTGCAAAGAACATACACCCTGATCTGCCATCATATAATGTGCCAGCAGACCAGGGTCAGTGTTGTTTGTTCTATTGATGATTCCTGTTAAACTGCCTAGAGCCAGATTTGTCATTGCATTATGCAACAGCAAATCCAAGTCTGTGCAGTTTGTAGTTTGACTTGATTTTTAAGCAAGTATGTACAGTACATTCACATGTCTGAAACATTATTGCATTGCCTTACAAGGTGTCATGATGTGTTGTTATTGTGTAAAAATGTCAAGATTTGAAATTGTTGTATTAAATTTGGGGGTCCCAAGTGGCTGAGTGATCTAAAGTTCTTACCGTTACGGATCACTGCCATCTCACCTCTGTCTGTGTGGGTTTGAGTCTTGGGCTCGGCCAATGTTGGTATGTGAGAAAGCTTGCCAGTAGCTTCTCGTGGGTCGGTGGTTCTTTCCGGGGATTTCCCGGGTTCTTCCCACCATTTGTACTGGCCACCATGTTTAGCCTTGTGCTGAAAAAATGGCGTTAAACCCTACAACAACAACAACTGTGTTAATTTCAACAATATAGGGATCATATGATGAATAACACTTTATCAAGCCATGATCATATTGAAATTGATTCTGTGTAAGATACTTAGAGAAATGTGCAGTCACCTTGATTGTACATCAGTCAGGTTAGCTGTAAAACATTTAATTTTAGTTTTGCATAATGTCAGAATTGACTGACAGACAAAAATCCAAAATATACATTAAACTCATCAGCAAAGTCATATTATTTCAACCTTAAAAAGCTGCAAGAAGATTTTAACTTTTTTTGTAAATTATTAACTACATTGTAACTATGTCCATCTTATGAGAATGCTTATGAAAAAATAATATCAGATTTAAAACTTTGCTAAGGTTTATTTGTCATCCTAGATTTCATTAGTATGACTTTTTCAAATAGCATTTTTTTTTATATCCACAGGCATTAGTATTAAAAATGGGGTTGGGATATAAAAGTATAGTTAAGTCATCATCACAAACCATATGTGATAATCCAGTATACTCCTTTGTCACCTGCAGCCACCTATGTGGAGATTTCTTTCATGAATATGCACAAAATTAACCAATCACTGCGAGTGTGAGTAATTGCGACCCAATGTGACCTTTCATGCTTTTTGAATGGGCTAATTAAAGTTTATCTTCCAAATGCAGTCATTTACTGATCAATAAAACAGGCACTTTCATTGATGAGTAGCAGATTGTTACACTTTGTTACTGATGATGTAATTTTGTATATGCGTACTGATGAAAAATGAGGAAATCTCAGCACTGGCAACCATCATTGATAAAGGATCATAACAGTTTATCACCCGTGACTTGCCATGATTCAGGTTAAGTATGCTGTCTTTTTTCCTGCAACTGTGAAGGTGAACAGACCTGTAAATAGGCAGCTGATTGGTCAGTTAGGGCTGTTCCAGTAAATCATATCTGGGACCTAGCGAAGGCACTTTTAATGTGGGGTACTCACCCATAGGTGCAATTTAGAATTTTCTTATCATTTTAATATGAACTATGTGAAATCAAAGTATCCTGGCATACATTTTTTTAAAAATGCCTTCCATGGGTATCATGAATGTTTAAATGGAACAGCCTTTACATACCTGTGCAAGCTTAGTAACCACCTGATGTGAAAACCCTCTTCTTCCTTTGAAATAAACTCTATTTAGCTAATACTGTTGTCTTCCCTACTGATTACCCCAACAAACTGCATAGACCCAAATCTTCTGGCACATTATGCAGTATGCAGTTGGACATGATTGAGTATGTATGGTACCTCACAGAAACCTTCTTATCCTGCTCTTGTAACTAATTTAGGTTTGTTTGTTTTTTCTGCCATGCATATGGCAAGATGTAGTGTGTCACATGCAACCAGCTAAGCATATGGAAAGGATGTATTGTGTTGCATGCAGCCTGACAAGCATATGGAAAGGATTATTGTTTTACATGCAGCCTGACAAGCATATGGAAAAGATGTGTTACATGCAGCCTGCCAAGCATATGGAAAACGAAGTATTGAGTCACATGCAGCCTGACAAGAATATGGAAAGGATGTATTGTGTTATATGCACCCTTCCAAGCATATGGAAAGGATGTATTGTGTTACATTGCTCCCTTACTTGTTCATTAGTTATTCTGTAGTCAGATTTTATATTTTGGTCAGTCACTCTTGCACTTTTGTTTCTACAGTCATACAACTTTGTATGTGGATTCCACTTGGTGAGTGCAATAGCCTTCCATGAAATTTAAGTCAAAATCATGTATATTTCATACCTCAGTGACATTTATTAATTCTGTGTGTTCACGTCAAATCCTTTGCACTATTGGATGCGGGACCATGCAAGCTTTTGAGTTCAGTTATCCTGGTGAGTAGAGTACTCTTCAATCAAAAGTTGGTCACTGTGTTCTGAATTTCATCCTTCATTTTGCATGTTTTGTTTTTCAGTCAGTTTTCTGTGAACCTGTTACTGCAAAGTCATGCAGTTTCTTGACATGTATAGATGTTTATTGGTGAATGAAACATTCCCAGCCTTAAAAGTGGTTACTGTGAGCTGTAAATATATTGTACTTTATTAATTTGGTTATTGTTTGCTTTTAACTTACTTTCCCATGCAAAAGATAGGGGGAGGAGAATAAGGCATTATTTTTTTCAGTGAAGACATTTTGTGTCATTGCATTGTGTATTGTTGGAGAAGGTATAATGTAGCATCCTTTGGAATTCATGTATTCTTAAACCTAACTATTGATACTATTTTTTGCAGGTCTATTCCCATTGAGCAGCTAGTAGATATAAGACAACATTTGGAGTCAGACCGTATTATCAGGTCACTGCATGATGTCAAAGCCACAGAGATGGGAGGAGAAATTAGATTCAAGGCTGAGATTGATTTTGATGGAAAGGAATTGACTCGTGTCTACCTAGAATTACAAGATAAAGAGGAAATGTTAAAGGTAAGGAATAATCATTGGTCTCAAAAATGCAATGGAAACACGCTAGCTAGGTACTTCAAGGTCAGAAATTTGATCCCTAGCTCCAGCACATTTGAGTAAATGAATTAAGTTTAAATTAAATAAAGTTTAAAAAGGAATGATAAACACAAATGAAAGGCAGGTTTTTATGTAGCTGGAATATCTTTGAAGGTCCTTATGTCTTAAAATCCTTTTTCATGTCCTTGAATATCCTTGAATTATAACCAAATTTTGATTGTGTCCTTGAGTATACTTAAATTTTGTGAAAATGAGAACAGAATAAGATATTTGAGCCATGCTATGCATTTTGGTTTTTGTTTTATTCATATTTTGAGAGGAAAAAAAAAAATCAGAGTTCAAAGTTTTTAATGGCCAACAAATGAATGTGACATGCTAATTTCCCTTGAGTGGTCTCCCTTATACATATGCATGCTGGGAGTACATTGCTTTTACTTCATAAAGGGTATACCACTTGTTTATAAGCAGTTTTTAAAAGGGTAAGCAAGTAAAACAGAGCAACTGATCAGTCGTTAGCCTCACTATAAACAGGGTTCTTGTTGCTTTCATTAAACATGGCTTGAAAGGAAGGAATATAAAATTGAGAATGGCTTTGAAAAAGTGACTAAAGCGCTAACAAAGCATCCTGCTCTCCATGTAAGAAGTTTCTTTCCCCACCCCCATTGTTTCTTTTATACTGTGAACACTTTATGGGGTTTTTGTTTGTTTTTTGTTTCCTCTGTTGTGCTAGTGTTAGTTTTACACCATGTCAGTTTGGATTGCAGTACTTGTAAATTTTTTATGACTTGTAGTTCCATTGAATTCTGTTGTTATTGATGATGAATTTTTATGAAGCAATGACAATTTATTCTGTGGCACAGTAGCTGCTCATATGACCTTGGGGTCAATCTCAGTCTTAAATATTTTTTTTCTAAACTCTTCGATGGATTCTGTTTATACATGGATTGTCTCATTATGAAGCAAAGCTGAGACATTCTGCAGCACACTTGCTCACCCTTTTGACCTTGTGGCCACTATGAGTGTAAGCTCAACATTTAGATTCTTGTTGTAAATTGACTATATTGTCTTTTTTCTACAGAGAATTGGGTCAGACTTTTTATGCTAATCCACTATAAGACATGAGAATCATATATTCAGAGATTTATGTACATGAATTTATGGGTCCTTCAGATGCCAAATTGCTCAGAATCAGCAGGGTACACAAAAGCTCTGATTTATGGAATATATTGGGTTTATGAACTTGTTATTATGGCAGAAGCTATTTCAAACTTTTCCATGATCATAATTTTCACAAACATTTTGCTGTGGATGAGCAGTAAAAAAGAAAACTCAATGAGCTTAGAAGAATGGCCAGACTGTCATGCCCAGGTTTATAGCTCATTGTCGAAAGCCACATTTGTAAAACCTAGAAAACTTTAAACTATAAGGCAGTGAATATGGACACAGGAAATGAATCAAAAGGAATTGAAAATTTTGTGTATACTGTGAAACTTCCTAAACTCACTTTTGATGCTGAGGTTAGCTTGGTGGGAAAAGACGTTAAATTCCAAAACCAGTTAAAACTCTGGCACTTTTTCATTATTTTAGCAGTAATACCTCTAATAACAGTCTTGAGTGCAGAAGTTTCTGTCAGGCAGTTGCACTGAACAAACAAATCCTCAGGCTAATCATGTGTTAGACAATGCTAGTGATGACGTACCTAAAGATAGTGGCACTAAAACTGAGGGTCCATCCAAGGTTAAGGAAGAAAAAAGCAAACGATTGAAAAAAAATGAGATGATATGCTGTTGATGTGTAAAAACTGGCAAAGAAAGTTCCTTCACATTTGGAAATACTAATCTCAGGACAACAACCCTTGACAGATACATTGAATTAGTAGCTCACAATTCAGGGTTTAAAACTAAGTGAAAATATTAAAACTTCATGCATGACAGTCATATGACACACCCAGAAAAATTTGACTATATATGTAAGATGTAAGAATGGACAGAGGGGTGGAATGATTTGCAGTCCATGGTTTGAGTCTTTAACATTAAGTGTGTGAAGTAAATACTGTTTTTAGAAAGCACAAGACAGATTTCAGTTTTAAGTGTTAGAGTGCAGTATACAGAACACATGATACATATTTTATATGATACACTAATACACAGAACACATGATATGTATTTTATGTTATACAATAATGTACAGAACAAATGATATTTATTTTATGTTATACAGTAATATACAGAACACATGATATGTATTTTATGTTATACAGTAATATACAGAACACATGATATGTATTTAATACACTTATACTTGCTATTGCTCTGTTTGAATCTGTTGAAGTTTATTTTTTACATCATATTGGGAAGCATCCCCCCACCATGTTGGCCACTCTTTTTTGATTCATTGGTGGCAGATGCCCACATGTACCAAAATCCTAGATGAAACTTGGCAAGTCTCTGTAACCTGGTCTCCTGCAAACAGGCCCCTCTGTAATCCTGTCTCATCTGCAGACAGGCTCCTCTGTAACCTGGCTCATCTGTAACCCAGTCTTCTCAGCTTACTTGACTCTCTTAAATCCAGTATACCTTGCAGATAAGCTTCTTTGTAGCCTGTCTTCTCTGCAAACAAGCTTATGATCTGGTCTCCTCTGATGACAGGCCATATATTTTTTGTCCCAGTAAGACCATTTTACTATTAATTGAAACTACACAAGGGCATGTCTTTAAAACAGCAAAATGTTTTGATCCCGTCATTGTCCAGTTTATGGTGGTTTCACTGTATGTACTGAATTACAGGAATTGATCAAATTAATTTTACAGCATATTCCAGCACTACCATATTTTCTGAATGTTTTTGAACCCTATTTGTCTTTGGATACCAACAATTAATTGCGGCAAAAACAATATAATTTTCAGGTAGTATTTTACTGTATTTTGTTTATTGAACCTACATTTTCAGACACAATTTAAGAAGAGTTGGTGTCTTGTTCTTAAGCAGAATTCTCGGTGTTGTCCATTAGGTACTTGGACTTGCATCGTTTTTATTTACCAGTAAATATACATAAAAGAACATAAACCAATATTACATGTATTACTTTCATGTAAATTATAAGCAGTTCTATGTTGGTAATTAAACTGAGTCAAAATTTGCTTCAATCTATCATGAAAGTGGTACCTACATATCTCAGAAATATATATATATATATATATATAAGATGATAGGGTTTTTTTTCATTCATTACCCAACTCATGAAGATATAAATATATGCCATTTTTACTGAAAATGTTGCTTATTTTTTATTAGTGTCCAACAACTGAAAGAAAATATGGTAGTTTCTATCCTAGTTATGTGTATTCTGTTCTGTGACATTTAAGTCAGTGAAACTCAATCATGCAAAGTTTTTACCTATTGTTATTTTTGAAGACCTGATAAAATACCTAGGTGGAACATGTCTGGAGTCAGTAAGATTTATCCAGTGCTTAAAAACAGGAATATTCTTATTCTGCTTTCTCTCTGTCATCAACTCTTCTCATAAACTGCTAAATGGACAGATTTACTAAACTTGATGCTCCACTCCCTCATGCACAAACACTTGCGAACCCAATTATAATGAGCATTCAGACATGGATCCCATTTTTTAACTGGAAAATACCAAAAGAACTTGGCCCCAATTTATTGAATGTGAAGAAAATTGTGATCACAACTGGCAGATGAAATCTTGATAGATCGCTCAATTTGTCATCAAAAACAGCAGTTAGTACTTGGAAATATGGATCAACAAAATTAAATTCTCATTGCTTAATAAGAAATCATATATTTTTTTCAATTTTTTTTCCAAACAAAATTCTCAATGCACTGTAAATAACATTATTCAACAAAAAGTTGTTCAATAAAAGAAAAGGTAAAAGGCATACAAATTCTATCTGCACATGAGCTGGCAGTCAAGATCTTGTTCAGGTTCATTTCAATTGATCAGTCAAAAACTGATGTAAATATTATGATGTATGTAATATAATTAAACAACCTTAAGTTAGTCTACTCATTTGAAAAAATAGTTTTCTCAATGTCCAGCAAGGATGGCATCCCTTTAATATTTTTAAGGTTCTGGTCTCTGTTTTTGGAACTCCATGTACAGGACTTGTCAACTGAAAAATGTGTTTAGATTGCCCATGTGGATGATCTGCAAGAATGACATATTTTGGTAGGGTCCCTTTGGGGTCGTCATACCTACCATCCTTTCAGATAGTGTTGAAAAGTTGTCAAGACTTGA
Organism: Megalonaias nervosa; assembly: GCA_016617855.1. Lineage (NCBI taxonomy): Eukaryota > Metazoa > Mollusca > Bivalvia > Unionida > Unionidae > Megalonaias > Megalonaias nervosa. The sequence continues at coordinate 36,661 of JAECUM010016596.1, read as the reverse complement.
AATGAGTTTTAAGGTCCCAGATTGGGAGGGATATCAGCGTGTTTAACCCATGAAAACAAGATTGTACAATTGAGAGTAAGTTATCTCCTCATATAAACTTGCAGAGAATGACTGAAAATTAAAACCTGTGCACACTGTCATAATGATAACCACGCAGACATTTCATAAAACAAAATACACATAGTTTCTGTCTGCAAAATTCATTGGACTGTGGAATATTGTATCACCTTATTATTGCTTACCTTGCTGTACTCAACAGTTCATTATGTGTCATTACTGTTTGTACTTGTACTCATTTAAAACTTGATGGTGCTGTTGTTCAAACTTCCCCAAAGATTATTTTGAATTTTTCTGAGCACTGAAAATGCTTTTTCAGCATCTGCCCTGATGTAGGGTGAAAGTGCTGTGTTGGTGGATATCTTTACTTCAGAATGACTAATGTTGATGATGTGTATAAAAAGTGTACAACCCCTTGTTGCTGAACTTCACAGAATCGAAATCCATCAACCAAGACATCAGAAATTCAGTTTTGCTGGGCTTTGCTCACTCCATAGTTGACTTATCCATTCCTGAATCACAGCAGCATTTTGACATTTTGCCTTCAAAAATGAATCAGACTTCATGCTGCTAGCATTTGCATTAATGAATTAGGCCTTTTTTTTGATTACCTCCCCTGACAGTTTCATGGCTACTCACAGTGTGTCATTGTTAGCACAGTCTCATTAGTGCCGAGTAAAAGCTTAGCAAGAATTATAAAAGGCAAGTACCTTGCCAAAAGACAATCCCCTCCAACAAAAATATACCCCATGAAACAAAAGATGAAAGGCAAAGCTATTGCAAAAAACTACAAGATCTGCATACAGATCAAAGATAAAGGCACACATGGGTAAAATCCTTCAAACATTTGGTAAAATTTTGTTCTGTATGTAAAAAGTCCATGATCTGCAGAGTTTTAATGTTGCCTTCATAAGTCACCACTAAGCACACACAGGTGGAAGCATTGGGCTTATTCTGCATCCCCAAGATGGGTGAGGGGAGCATCTAGTTGTAGTGCTTCTAAACTAAATAAAACAAATCTCAAGAGGAAAGTATCCCTCAAGGCAACTGTAAAATGTTTTTTTTTCTAAAACGATTGTATGAATGTTATGATTTTTTTTTTATTGAGAGATAAGGCTAAGAAAAGAATAGACTGAAATCTTATCATTCAGATGATATAAAGTAATATACCACATCACCTCTCCAAAGACACTTTGATTTTATTATTTTCAGGAGATACAGAATCTAAAGACACAGGAAGACCTGGACAAGTTTCTTTTGAAACATGGGGAAGCTTTGATTGATCTTATGGGTGCAGAGATTGACAGAATTGAACAGAGTCTCAAGGTAGAGTGTTTATACACTCACATGGTATACAGTGTTGGATTACCCCCAATTTAGTTTTAAAAGAAATAATAATAATAATACTAATAATAACAATAATAAATCAGATATAAAGAAAGCAAGGAAAATGTGTAAGCTAGCTAATAAGTCTGTAATAGATCACTTATTCTGTGTATACTTATGTTGACATGCAATGATTGCTTTTGATAGTCTGCCAAGTAACCATCCGCTGATAACTTCTGTATCTAGCACAAGCAAGCATAGCAAAAGTGATGTCAACCAACTTATTAATGATTTTAATGACAGTAAATTCAAAGGACTATAAGAATTGATATGAAAATATTAGAGGAGGACTGAAAATCAGTATACTGTAAAGGTCAGACTTCCAATTGTTGTGCAAGTGTAGCAAATGCGATGTCAACCAGCATGTTCTTTTCTTTTGTAATGATGATGAAAATGAAAGGAATATAAAAATTTATATTAAACTATTTGGGAAGACTGAAAAATCAGTAAACATTTGTTACTACATATGCCAAAGTCCAAAATCCTCACACATGAAACTGCATTATCACAAAGCTGACACCTTGGAATGATGGAGAAAGTTCCACCTACACATTATTGAAATGACTTCTTTGAAAGTTGAATGTGTCACTCAAAAAAAAAATCTTATTGATTCACACAGGACGTTTAAGAACAGTTGTTTTGATTTACACAGGTCTTTTAAGTCAGATCTGGTTTGTTGACCACTGGTCCACAGAGATCACCATTTTTTCAGTTCCCTGGAGATTTCCGCAATTTATTGTCTCCTTGTAACAACCATCTGCTCAGTGCAACCAGTGACTGTAACACAGGTCATTATGAATTACATATAACAACCATCCGCTTAATGTGACCAGTGACTGCAACTTGGGCTCTCATGTACTACCTATAGCAACCACCTGCTCCATGCAATGAGTGACAGCAACTCGGGCCCCAGTTATTCTTGGCACAATAGCCAGTCAAGATGCAATTACATAATGATTCATTCTCAGCTGGTGTTTGGATTGGTTAGTGGCTAGCAGAGGATGCCTTGGCAGTAAGGTTAGCAGAGGATGCCTTGGCAGTAAATGGCGACCTTTAAATTCTCATTTTGGATGCTTGACAATAATGTTAAGGGATGTGACATCTCATTCATAGAATTCCAGATCAATCAGATTTCCAAAACTACAGAATTGTTCAAATAAGACTACTCAACCAGTTAACAATCTGATCAAAATGTGGTCCAAAATATAGTTGCTAGAATCTTGAGAAGTTCAATAAATCAGATGCAAGATCACATTATTAATATAAAGTGAATCTCAATGAGTAATGATTTAATACTAAATTTTTTAAATGAGTTAATGTCCAGCTTTTATGAGCCATGGCAAGGAAAAGCTGGACATTATTCAACGAGTTTCATAAGTCATAATCTGGTTGTGGCATGTAAAGATTTATGGATTTAATTTAGGAATTCAAGTTATCCTATCATAGATTTTCAAAACAGCAGAACTATATTTTACTATAAAGAGTTTGCTGTGACAGATAGTGTTTAATATCATTCGGTTTTCTTTTATTATTAGATAGTTTCCAATATCATTCAGTTTTCTTTTATTATTAGATAGTGTCCAATATCATTCAGTTTCCTTTTATTATTAATGTCTTATATCATTCAGTTTTCTTTTATTATTAGTGTCCAGTATTGTTCAGTTTCTTTGTATTATTAGTGTCCAGTATCATTCAGTTTCCTTTTATTATTAGATAGATCATGTCCAATATCATTCAGTTTCCTTTTATTATTAGATAGTGTCCAATATCATTCAGTTTCCATTTATTATTATCATCATATTTTTCAAAGATCCATTTGCACCTACTGATGTTACATTATTTGTTTAGAAATTGTCACAAAAGGCTCAGAAGGTTGGTCTTTGAGGTGTAGGCAACTAAATAAGCAAGAGTAAAAACTGAGTTAAGAATGGATAGTTACATATTTTTGCACATGTTTTATTACATACCAAGGAATGTTAAATGGCTGATCTGGCATTCAATGCAAATGTTCTGGCCATAGTTCTTTATCACCCACCAAAATGAGACTACTTGCATATGTTTTTAATTTGGATGTCTGTATATCAATATTATTAGTTTCACCCAATAGAATTTAAATAGTTCCTGGTTTGTTTTGATTTTTATTCACACCTTCCATCTAAAACTTATCAGGCAAGGAGAAAAGGGTGGAATTTAAAAATAATGAAAATGCATTGATGTTTTGATCCGAGTTGTGGGAAGGAACTTACTTGATAAGGTATATGAATACATCTTAGCCTCACAGTCTGGAAGTATCCATACCCAGTAACAAACTTGCTCTTTCCCTTCACTCTGAACAAAGCATGTACATAGTTTTGTCTTTGGGACAAAGGGGCAGAAGATCATAAAATTTTTAACAAAATAATATATAATTCATGAAATTTGGTTCCTTTCAATATATATATATATATATATATATATATATATATATTGTGTATTTTTCTGATTAAATTTCTTACCGTCTTTTTCAGGAGAAGTATCCAGAATTGAGGCATGTTGACCTTGAAGCCTTGTAACATTTTAATCTCATCAACCTTCCTAACTCAGCATGTACATGATAATGCAATGAACTGTTATGTATTTTACTTTAGATGCCTGTTTTTGTTGTATGTATTGTGTTCATATAATGAAGCAACTCTGGAGTTTAATGAAACTGTTTTTCCTTTTCTATTAATTTTTTTCATGTATTTAAAAAAATTCTTTGCACAATTTTATCTCGAAACAGGTGGTATTACATATATATATTTGACTCTGTCCATTCTTCCTGTATACATGATAACTCCAAGTCTGATAATCTACAGGGACCAAATATGGAGCCTGGCTGTATTTTGGGATAAAACATAACTATTTGGGGTGCTGCAGACTAGTTTCCAGACGTTTATATTCAGACTTACTTAAGATCATGTCCAGATTATAATTCCAAAACTGTGTCACTTGTTTGCACCTAAATTGCAGTGTGATGCATGTGTGTGATGCACCAAAACTGTCACAGTAACATACATTACAGGGATTTTGTTCATTCATTATTTTTATGACTTGTGTCACAGGAGTAGGGTATTTTGTAAGCTTCTCACTAATGACATGTATTTAATGGCCTTGAGAGAAGAGCCAAATACAGAGAATAACATGCATAAGTCAGACTGTTACCCATTAACTTCTTTATCATCTATTTTATGTCCCGCTTCAAAATGTGGTGACTGCTCCGGTGGCCTAGTGGTTAGTGCATCCGCCGAGTCATACCAAAGACTTACAAAAATGGTACTAACAGCTGCCTTGCTTGGCGCTCAGCATTAAGAGGTTAGTGTTAGGACTGGTCGGCCTCGTGTCAGGATAATGTGACTGGGTGGGACATCATGCTACATGTCTGCGGCATGATGCTTCAGTGCTGGACATCATTATAAACTGCCATACTGTGGACATCATAGCGATATGACTGAAAACTTTTTAAAGCTACGTTGAAAATCCAAATCACACACACACACAAAATGTGGTAGGAGTATACAGTGTTATCTATCTATATTAGTTTTCAGTAAATGTGATCGGGGCATTTGTGATCAGTGTGCACATATTTGAGTTCATTAATATTTTTTAACCAATGCAGAGTAATAAAAATGGCAAACTGTTTTATATGCAAGGATAGATAAATGGTCAGGGAATAAGATAAATTCTTTATTTGTAAAAACTATCTGAAGAAACAAACAGTATACAAATAAAAAGGTCAAAAAAGCGAATGCAAATAACATGAAAAAAAATAGCATTCTTGCTCATTGAAATTGTTTTTTTTGCAGGTTTTTATAGCCATGCAAGTAATCTAAAATTGAGATACAGAAATTTGAGTTATATATGCAGGGAGGACAGTTTGGATCATCTTATGTCAAGGCAATCATATATATATATATATATATATGTATATGTATATACAGTGTGACCCCGCTATAACACGGTAGTTGGGAGCCATAGAACCCGACCGTGTTACAGACTGAACCGTGTTATAAGCAACCAGGTCAGTAGCTGAAGAAAATGATGCATGTACCCAAAAAAATTTGCGGAAGGGGTAGGTAATAAATGTGGGTGCAAAAATACGTGCTTCATTGGCACAGTTATCATCTTAAATCGATGCATATTAAATGAGAAATACACCTGTAGTGAAAACAGAGAAGGCATATATAATATTTTACTTTATTCAGAGAACCACGCAATGGTACATATACATGTATACTGTTTATATATACATGTCAAATGTATAGCATGAATAAAGTATCAACACCATGTACTCACCCACTAATCTCGTCACATACATTGAATCCACAATGCACGTAATTCCATCGAAAATAAGCGCACACACAGATTTAAAATATTCAATATTTTTCTCACAGGCCATATAGGTCTGAATTCTGTGGAAAAAAAAAGAACAATCACGTAACGAATGATGAAGCACATTTACTTTTCAGTATGTCCCAAGTCGGTAAAAGTTTGCGTTTTAAGTCGCCATCAGTAGCATTCGTAGGCATAAACTTTTTCCTGTAAAAAGGAAACTTTCACAGCACAGTAAAAGTGTTCCAGTCACGTTGGAAAATGAAACAATCCATCAGATGCCATTGCTTTTATTTAAGTTTGGTACTGACTTCCTTTGAAGACAGGTTCTTTGTTTTTATTGGAGATTGTAGTTGGCTTTCTTTGATGAAGGGTGCGTGCGTTATTGAAGTCACCGCTAAAGGACAGCTTTGGAGAACCAAACAAATCCCCGTTTCTTATTGTGGCAGCAACATCAAAAAATTGTATTGCATGATTGAGACTGATTTTGTTTCCCATTTGCTTAGTACGTATTCATAGCAATCGGTGCTTCAAAGGTAATGTTTTCTTTGCAATTTTAGTAAACTATTTTATCTAGGTACATTTTTTTAAAAATGAACTGGCTGTCGTATGGTCAATTTGTAGTTGTTGTTCCTCCCTGCCTATTGAATAGACAAGTAAGATCTGGGGGGGTGTGTTTGGTTTTTTTTTTTTTAAACATTTGTGGTAGTGATGCTGCCTTCTACGCCTGTGTCAGAAGTTTAAAGAAAGGATCAATCGATGAGAGAGACGCACGTGTTGTGGTCTGATGACAGGGATTACTACAGAAAATGTGAATGTTCTGAAGGATTTAAGTCTGAGTGAAAAGAAGAGGAATTTTACTTACCATCCGCATACAAATGTCAGTCTGTGTAAATAGATTAATTACTAGCAAGCGGCCAAAAATCCGACAAAAGCTATATTATGAGATAACGCCTCGTCCAGTTGATTTCCGTTACTAGAAATATAAATTTAAAAAAAGCGGATATCTCAAAACATACAGTACTCATGCTAGATGTCAACATAAGCGGATTATGATATAACAATGCATTGTTAAGATGGTTTGTCAATATGGACAAAGAATTTGTTTATGTAACAATAGATAAATTTCAGTGCATTTTATATCAACTTTGCGACTTCCTTTCATGGGGCCTCTGAATTTCTCCACTCCAAACCAGTGGTTGTATATACAAGTTTAAACAACCAACAATGTTGCCAATAAAAAAAATAATCGCCAAATGGTATATTTTGCTGCCAATAAGGAAAAAAATTCGCAATTTGCAACATTGGCGAAGCCCTGCGCAATCCCTGAATAAACTTTTTACACGTTATTTTTCGTCCTTTTAAGAAGAAAACACTATGTTTTTGTGTATGCGAAAAATACATATAAAATTTTAGGAACCATGCCATGATCATCTTGTATTATTCATGCGTGATCTCTTCCCCAAAATCATAATAAACTTTTTTTTTTTTTGTATCTTAAAGAAAGATTTTTTTTCGTGTACGAGAAAAATACGTGTATATGAAATTTTGGGAGCCACACCACGACCGTGTTATATCCAAATTCGTGTTATAACGGAGCGTGCTATAGCGGGGTCACACTGTATATATATATATATATATATTACTTCAAAAGAAAACATAATGAGAGGGTGGATAAAGTATTTTAATTTAACATGCCTTGGGTTGCAATAAATAGTTATTCCTCGTAGAATGAACTAATATTTAAGATACATCCAATGTCTGTAATACATTGGACATAATAAAAAGGAAATATTCTTGATCTTTTACAACATCTTTACACAATAGTTGTAGCCTTTCAGTGGGATACTGGTCCTTTTATCTGCCCATTTCAATTTCTAGAGGATTACAACTAATCCAGAAGGAAACAAGGGTTTATTGTACGAACATTTTCTTGATAAAGGAGTAATAATTAGAGAACAGAAATATTTGTTTTCAGGAGACCAAAGATAATTTTTAGCTCACCTGATCATATGCCCAAGTGTGCTTATTGTATGACCCCATATCTGTTGTGTGACAGCATTGCTATTTTCAGCTTTTTCTCAAACACAGTTTTGCCAGTTTGGGTAAAACATTTTAGATGTGTTTCTAAGGACATTCTGTGCCAAAATTATGTTCTGGGAGGCTCTCTTGTATTGGTGTGGCTTTCACAGTAACCGAAATAGAAAACCAATTTTCAACTTCCTCTTCACAATGGCCAAGCTAATTTCGATTAACCTAGGTAGGATTGTTTCTCAGTACATTCTCTATTACAAAATTTTCTGGGTAACTCAGCCTAGAACACCTGGGCCAGTTTCAAACAAACTGGTTTGAAGTGGTTCTTAGAACATGTTGTATTGAAATTATATTCGTGGTCATTCTTCCAGCAACATTGTGTCTTCCAGAGCAACCATATGGGAAGACCTGTTTTCAACTTCTTTTGAATGGCTGCTGTTTTGATCAGACTCTTAGTATAAATGTTTGTTAGAACATACTTTCTATCTAATTTGTATATGGTGTGTCTCCATTAGCAGCAGTGTAACTTCCATAGCAACTAGTTTGGACAACCTAAATTTGATTCTTCTTTAGAATGGATCATCCGGTTTTGATCAAACTTACTAGGAATGGTAGTTAGGACATGCTGTATCAAAAATAGTTTACAAAATGACTGTCCTGGAAACATTATGGTTCCCTTAGTAACCAGCTGGAACATCTTTTTTCAGTTTTCTAATATGGCTGAACCAATTTATATTTTTAAAGTTTTGGTTTCTTAGGATATATAAATCAAAATTGTTTCTTGGATTGCTTCACAAGCAATGATGTGGGTTCCTTAACAACCAGCCACAAAACCTGTTTTAAATTTCCTTTGTGAAAAGACTAAGCCATTTCAATGAAACAAGGTATGTTTTTTAGAACATGTTTTATATTATGTTGAGAGTGGCTTCCATAGTAACCATATGGAAACTTATTTCAGGTTCTGAATGGCTGAGTCAATTATGATCAAACTTAGTTGGAATGGTTTGTCTGGGCATGATGTATGAAAATTATTTCTGATGTGGCTGTCCTAGTAATGGTCTGGGTTCCTTGGCAACCAGTTGGAAAACCTTTTTCAGCTTATTTGGAATGGTAGACAATTGGAGAAACCAGAAAACAGCCCTTATTCAGTATAGTCCTTTGTTGAATAAAAATTGAAACAACTTTTAGGAGATGCACTTTAAAAATTATTTTTAGGTTGGAAACCACTAGCAGTAGTGTAGCTGGTCCAGTTTCAATCACTTAGTAGGAGTGTTTCTTGAGAGATGCCACATCAAAACTGTCAAGGGCTACTCTCCTATCATCAGTGTGACTTCCTTAGCAATCATATGAAACACCAGTTTTGATGAATTTTGGTTGGACTGTTTTAGAGGAAATGTTTGTTCAAAAGTTTGGTTGGGGTGGCTCCACTAGCAGTGGTATAGCTTCTTTAGCATCGGGGAGGAAAACTGTTTGTTGGCTTTCTCTAGTACTGCTGAACCATGCTAAATCAAACTGCTAGGAATGGTTGTTAGGACATGCTGTGTCAAAACTGTTTTTTGGCAGGCCCCCTAGCAACAGTATAGTTTGGAAAACCAACAAATGATCCTGATCAGTGTGTGTTTGATTTTGAATTTTTAATGTATCTTTAACAATTTTTAAATCACACTGCTACACTGTCTGCAGTGTGGCAGTTTATAGTGATGTCTAGCACTGGGGCATCATGCCACAGACATGTAGCATCATGTCCCACCCAGTCACATTATCCTGACACCAGGCCGACCAGTCCTAACACTAACCTCTTAAAACTGAGCACCTAGTGAGGCAGCTGTCAGTACCATTTTATAAGTCTTTGGTATGACTCGGCAGGGTTTCAAACCTGCAAAATCCTGCATCCAAGGCAGACAGCCTAGCCACTAGGCCACGGGAGCAGCTGATCCTGACCAGGTTTAGCTATTAAAAGAAGAGGTATCAGTCCCAAACTGCCTGACCATATCAGATCAAATGTGATAAATCAAGTCAAAACATAAATACCTTTCATATTCATACAAAATAGAGTAGAAACACAATTAAACAATGTCAAGTTTGACCAAATAACTGGAAATTATCCACATATCCACTTTCAACCCAAAGCATATACCTTTATGACTAAAGTTGCCTTTTATACTAATGGAAGCTGCAGGTGGCAGTGTGGTCTAAGGTGCTGACCTGTACAGATCACAGACATCTCACCTTTGTCCATTTGGGTTTAAGTCTCAGGTTCGGTCAACATGGGTATCTGAGAAAGATTGCCAGGAGCTTCCCATGGGTAAGTGGTTCATTGCAGGGTTTTCCCAGGTTCTTCCTCCACCAAAAATGGCTGCCATATATAGCCTATCATGTGCTGAAAAAAATGGCACTAAACACATTACAACAATGACATTTACACTAATGTATGCCAAGTGATCATTATCAGGCACACTTGGGCCTCTAGCTTCTTAATGACATTTGGAAAGGTTGATTAGTTGACACTTTTCTGAACAGCTTGCAATTTAATTTTATCCTGTTCATTTAATTGAGTCAAGCACTTGTAATGCAGGCTGTGATTTTTATATTTCATCAGTGAAAAACATGATTTGTACATCACGACACAGACAGTTCTGGGTTGTTAGCTCCAAAGAAGTCTTATCTACAATTTAAGCATGACTAGTTTTAGCATCGGACAGTCTTCTGTATTTAAGTAGGTGTTCAAAGATATCTAAATAAAGATGGTATAACCCTGACTGACCAAGACACCAGTAATAATGCTGTTTTCAGTAAGTCTTAAGATGACTTGGCAACAAGTATATGCAGTCCCAATTTGTAACAAGATTATCCTTTGTAGCTCAACTGGTCATTTGCTGCCTGTCTGTTGTCTGTTTGTCATCCATCAGTTAACAAGAATTTGTTATCACTAAAGCTAAAATACTGGGAGGATTGCTTTTGAAGGTCTTGTTAGCCCTAAAGAAAATGGTGCTGATCTAACATCCAGGATGCCTGCCATAGTGGCTATATTGAAATCTTGTCACTACTCCTGAATGGTCAGCCATATTGACAATTCATGTTTTCACCATGTGTATTTGATTCTAAATGAAAATGGTGTCAATCTGACATCAGTGACAGTGGTGACTATCTTAAATTTTGTTATCACTAATCCTTCTGAACAGATAGTAATATCAATATGGTACCTTCATGAAAAGGTTCTGTATGAAGTTTTGTTGGCTTTAAAGAAAATTGTGCCAGTATGAGTCCAGTGTGGCCACCACTGTGACGTTCTGGAAAACCATTTTATTGCTATTCCTCCATAACAGGTGGTCATGTTAACAATTGGGTTTTCACAAAAAGACTTATTACGATGTATATTTGATCCTATATAAAAATGGCATCAATCTGACATGCAACATATTCTCCATGGTTGTCATCTTGAAAATCTTAATCATTATTCCATATTCCTTCGTAAGAGATTGTCATGTCAACCATGGGTTTTCACTAACGGATTTTTTTAATGTTTAATCCTAATGAAAATGGTGCCACTACTTATTATGATGTATACTTGGTCCTAAATGAGCATTCTGCTGATCTGACATACATGTCCACCATGGTAGCCATCTTGAAAATCTTGGAAGGAGGATGATAATTCTAAAATGATGTCAGATGCCAGGTTAGATGAACTACCAAAAGAGAAACCAAAATTTGATGAAAAGTTTCAGAAATCTTGGCTGCTATAGTTCAGATGATTACAACACCACACCAAGATGGAGGTATGTTGTATAATGTTGACAAAGTTTTGTTATAATCCTTTTACATCAGAAATCACCTGTATGAATTTTAGGAATTATTACATGACAATCCAAGTCAACAGGTCACATGCATTTTGAAGCAGAGGTATCCATGAGAAAATTCCAGTGAATTGTCGAAAATTGTACATAACAACCATAAAGAACAGTTTCCCAACTTGTTGAATCTGGCTAAGCTAGGTATGCACATGTCCCATCGGACCGCAGACTGGGTAAATGGATTCCTGGCACAGAACACTATCCATACACAGGTGAGGAGCAGATTAATCTCCGAAACAGTCAACAGATTAATGCTTATGTAACCAGAGGGGGAATAATATGAGTATTTTGATCAAGGTATAGCCCTAACAGAGTGGAGCAGAAAAGAAAGATATTTTAAATCTTGGTTAAATAATGAATTCTGATTATTTCTTTCCCACCCCTTTTTGAATCTATATGGTTTATCTCCCCCACCACCACCACCACCAATAATTTGGTGACAATCCCCACTTTAGATAAAATCCTGGCAGCATCTCTGTACCATGTGGCAGTCTTTAAAACTTTGCTGTGACAACTTATTTTGAATGAATAATGTCATTAACATTGCATTTTCACTAAAACACTTCTTGCAATATTTAATTGGTTCTGAATGAAAATGATACAGAGCTGACCACTAACACATCTGTGCATCGTGAAGGTATTTTGAAAATTTGACCTAATTGTTCGTAGGTTGAAGTCAAAGGTTGCCACTTCCATATATTTGCTTCAATGGACTATGAACACAGTGACCTGCATTCCAGTGAACAAGTTGATAGACAGCATGATAACATGCATTTCAAGGTCAAAGGTCTTGACTCAAGTTTTCAGCTGTACTAGTTTTAACATTCATTACAAGGTCAAAGGTCTTGACTCGTTTTCAGTTGTACTGGTTTGTGAGCATAGTAGCACTAATATGTATGAATGATTTATATCAAACTCAAAACCTCATTTGTGGATATATCTAATGAGTACCTTGAATAATGCCACTTATAAGTTCATGGCTTTTTAAGTATTATATTACATATTTAACAAAATTAAGCATGTGTTTATATCTTTATATTGCCTGTGACCAGCTTATTGATTTTCTATCCACAGTTCTGGAACAAGTTCAAAAGGCTGTTACAAGAATTTGTATTGCACTTGCAGATATATTATAAATTCATACATAAAGGACAGAACACATGTCCCATACTTGGATACATGAAAATTCTTTTTGGTCAGTAGAGCATCAGTTCCTGCTAGGGACTCTTGTTGAATTTAATGCAGCTGTAGCCCCATACTTCTGCTTCATAATGGGATATTTGGTTGACACTGTCATACATGCATAGCAATGTTGGTTGGAGTGTCATTGGTGGAGCACATATGATTCTTAATTTTATAATGTAACTGAAGAGATTTAAGTCATTAATTTGCAATAGCTGGTTTTAAACTTCTTGTACTGTGTACTGTTCTGCCTTAATAGACACATTCATTCACTACTTTCAGTAAATGTTTCTTAAAGAAGATGGAAACTTTGTGATTAGCTTTCTTTGTTCAGTTAAATATATACACTTTGTTTTTTCTGTATTAATTATTTGCAGTCACTACAAAATTGCAATAGACAAAATATGATGACAATAGTTTATTCAGAAAGTCGGCCTGTGATATAGATAAGTACAGGTGAAACCCGTTATAACGCAATGCATGGGGTCCAGAGAATAACATCGCAATATAGGCAGGATCGCGTTAACAAATTTTTCAAAAAACTTCCCCATAGAAAATCCGCATTGAAATTTCAATGTCATCAGTTTTAACTAACCTCTTGATCATAGAATCTGCTAGGGATATGAATAATCAGCTTTTCTGAGAGCATATATTTAAGATGTTAAAAAGAGAAATCACCTTAAATTAAAAAATGGCAGCCATGCTGCCATTGCGTTATAAGCAGAATCGCATTATAATAAATCGTGTTGTAACAGGTTTTACCTGTATATTAATTCCTCAGCAGAGATCAGATGTGTTAATGCTGTTTTGTTCTAGAGTGGAAGTATATGTGTTGTTTATATTGTAATAAGATCATACAGAGAGATATTAAATAATACAGGTATGCACACGCAATTCTGTCTAACCCCATATATTGTATAGAATAACAATGCCATGAGTGTAGTGAACTTTAATAATAAAATAATTTTCTCTATGTCATCAATTGAAATTAAAGACTGACCTTGAATGCCATCATTATGAAGCTTATGCAGCTTCCTATTTCTCCAAATATTCTGAAATACTTTGCTAAAAAAAATAAATCAATAAACCATATATACAGCTTCCTTTTATGTAATTTTTGGATATTTTTATAAATGTATGTAATATTAAAGATCATCTGTTGTTTTATGATTTTTACAGAAACCAAATTTAGTAATCATCTAAGCAGTTAAGCATCTCTTCAGCGTTAAGTATTTGTTATGAGCAAAAATAGATTACTAACAGAAAAAGAGAGGACTGTTCTTATGTTATTAACTGTATTTATCGTATCTTCATTTCTGAGTTTAATACATTACCTGATCACATTAACATTGGGAATTGACTTCCGCTACATATATCCTGGAAAGCAGAAAAGATCTATTTCCCATCACTCATATATATATATATATATATATATACACACACACACACACACACACACACACACAGATGATAAAAATAGTATCTATGGGAAGTAACTCCTCCAATTGGCTCATTCTGTCAAAGTTAGTTGGCAACTCACATACCAGATATCCTCCAATTTAAGCTTGAACATGATACAGGTAACATTGTATGAGTATACCTCCCTAAATCCAGAAAACAGTATTGATTTATTGAATTATTTTTGCTTCAGGCATTAATAACTGTATTGTTTGTTATTTTTCATCAATCATTTTGCATATTTCTCCACTATTGTACACCAAACATGCCATTTTTACTGTTTGCATACCAAAATTACATTGATATATGGCAGAGCAGGATTTAATTGTGTGTTCATTGCATGACTTAAGCCGTTTTCCTTGTCATTATGGGTACACAATGATGACGAGATGCACAAAGTGTGAATACTTCGGTGTCTCAGAAGACACTCACAAAATCAGCATTTTCGGTCCCAAATGTACTTTATGTAAGCTTTGCAAGATGGTCAAAAGAAACATAGCCTATAATTCTGCAGAAACAAATTGAAAGGCAGGAAAAAAAAATGCGTAAAGTTGAATTCTTCAGATATGGAAGTACTGAATCTTCATCCAAACCCTGAGTCTGTTGCCAATATAGTAGGTGATGCCCTTATGGACCCTCCATGTTCCATGATTTCTCAGACTTTGTCATTGGGAAGTGTCACTTCCAGACCACTCATACATGAAAAATGCATATTGCTACCTCATTTATAGGTTGAATTTCAGATAACATGATTGATCCAAAAGACTACACTGCAGATGTTGGCTCCAGGGTATTACTTTTATCACCTTTGGACTGCTGACATGGTTGTGACAAGAGAACTTGCTCCATATTTTTGTTAGCCCATCAGTATAAGTCTCCCTGAATGCCAGAGCATGGCCTATAAATTTTGGTAGATGAGGTTTATTTGCCAATCTCACCTTCCACAACCATTTATACTATCTGCAACTAGACTGGCACCAGCATATGACTGACTGGCTGCCCATTGCTACTTTTCATCAGTGGTCAGTTGCAGCTGCAATTTGGGATGCAAAATGGCCATCTATTCCATCATTGAAAGATCCATCTGAGAAACCTAAATGACCATCCACCACCTCGACAATCCAAGCTATTCCGGTTGCCTGCCTAACAGTTCAGATAATGGGGCAACATTTTAATGCTTATTCAGTAGGCTGATAGAAACCAGTACAGTCCCCTTTCTGAAGCTACATTTTTTTCTTCAGCCATGAATGATCTATGTGCTACAGTGGAGAGTTTATCTTTATAGCTGCGATCGAAGAGATAGAATTTTGTCTCCAGCCAATTGACCTATCGCCACTTGTTAATCACACTGGATCAATTAACCAATCTGCGAGCGTAAATTTGACACACCTCCAGGCATTGCTTAAGTCCGCCATTTTCCTCCGACAAGCTGCTTGTAGCAACAGTGAATTGATTATGATAAGTATTTACAAATTTTGCAATGATTTGTTGATTTCTCAATCGATAACGGTGAAAAGAAGTCTTGTAATTCTGACAGTCAATATCCAGATCGTCTAAATGGAGAAATCAGATGTATTCCTTTCCCGAAACATAGGCGAAGCTTCGATGGATAACGACTTGTCACGTGTACGATCAGCTGAATAAAGACACGATGGCAATTACGTGTTTGTTTGCATAAAAGTATGTCCCGTTGATAGCTTGAAAAAAAAATTGAAATTGAAAAATATTTATGTAAAAATTAACGTTTCAAGATTATAGGTGGAGAACCCCCTAACATTCAGGCTTTGATATATATTATTTATTCTTGTATAGGAAGCACTGAACCCAAGGCTGCATTATTTTAAAGTTTGAAAATTTACACGTTTAATGTTGGCTTGTCCCAAAATTAATGATTTATCGTCTCGATCTTTCAGACACTAGACTGACGCTTTACTTTCTCATTGGGTTGAAGGAGGGATGGGGATACAAAAATATAATTAGTAATAAAGAAATACAAAATAAAGGTTTCAGATAATTATCTTCCGATATATTAAGCATGCATTTACATGTTTACATCAACAGACATCATTGATCAAAATTCCGACGAACATAGCAGACCTTAAGATTATTATGTACAACAGTACACTTCTAAACAGTAATTATTTATGATTTTGTTATTAATTTTTAATTCATATACTTCCAAGGCAGCATAAACATAAGTCAGATAAAATTAACAATGATAACATTATATGCTAAATACATCAGCATCTTTTGGAGCAAGTTTCCTTTCATATGAATAAGTTCTTAAACAGCTTTACAATTGATTGTTATTATTTACTGAAATAAAAACACTTAGGTTATTAATGTACGAACTTGAACTATATATATAAATATTGTCTACTGCAGTATAATTAATGCAACTTTGTAATTTTATATTTTTAAGAATAATACTGTTACGTATATGTAATTAAATTGTTTGTGTGTTAGTTTTAAAATTCTTTTTATTTTATTTTTGTTTCATAACATTTTATTGTAATGATTGTTTCCATGGAATTCAAAATTCTTTTTCAGTAATTCGATATTTTCTTTTAGTAAATGTTGTTTATCAAAGACGTAAAACATGTTACATGAGAATTATTTTTAATTAACCTAGTTCGTCTTGGGTTGGGAAGTTCGTAAACAGGAAGTTAAAATGATTGGTCAGTATCAAGGCCATACTTTGCTTGCGTGATCACCATGTGTAAACGTTTTTTTATTATTGGTTCTTAATTGGGGCTACACGGGCATACGTGATAAATGTCTTATAGTAAGAGACCACATGACCCATCTCACGAGACTTGACATGATGTTTTTGGGGTTTAAATACGCATTCTTAATATTTTTCGGTCAGAGTCGTTTTAACATCTTGAAGGAACAAGGTGGTTTTTTTTATTTGTTGCCAGATTGTTTGTTTTTCATTTGTTTTTGGATTTAATAATTCCTTTTCTAGGAAATTCAACAAGTGGACTTTTTTATTAAAAAAATTCTGAAAGATATTCATGGAAATTTATTTTGGAATTATTCGGAAACAAAAACTGTGATTCAGTTGAGGAATTGTTGATATTCGTACATGGACCACATCTGACGTCATCGCCTTCCATATTTTTATGTCGTCGAGATTCGAACCTGGATTCTAATAGAACTATTTAGTGATAGGACTTGTATTTTTCATTCTTAGGATTAAATTTTGGATTATATTCACAAACCGTAAGTCCTATTTTCCAATTTTTGCATTGTTTTCTAGGGAAATAAATTATTTTGTTAAAATATACAAAGCTTGTTGGCTTTCACTCTTTTCTTTGTTACTGAGTACGAGCCCTTGTCACGTAACAAAGAAAATTGGGGGCTCGTCCGGGATATATGAATTTTGGTTAAATATTTCAGAAAATTGTTTTTTGAAATTTAAATTCCCCTAGTCTTTAAATCCCAAGTACTTTTTTACATTTTTATTTGAAATCTTAAGTGAAAACAACAGGCTTTCATTCACAATGTCATCAAAAGTGGAAACTTTTCTTTCTAATCCAACTCAGGAGCAGTTGGATAGTCTGAAAAAAGATGAGTTGCTTGAACTTGCCAGAAAGTACGATCTTTCTGAAGCAAAATCTTCCTTAATGAAACACGAAATTAAAAATATTTTGATCCAATATTTGGTGGGGAAAAATATTTTTGATAAAAGTGTTTTGGCATCAGTCAGTAAGTCTATGACAGACACTGACATTAAATTAATGGAATTAAAAATGAAATACAAAATGGAAGTAGAGTTAAGGAAGCTTGAGCTTCAGAAAGAGAAAGAACAAATACAGTTGCAATTTGAAGAAAAGCAATTGCAATTGCAATTTGAGAAAGAGGAGAGAGAGACAGGAGTGGGAGAAAGATAAACAATTACAATCTGAGAAAGAGGAGAGAGAGAGACAGGAGAGGGAGAAAGATAAACAATTACAATTTGAGAAAGAGGAGAGAGAGACAGATGCAGTTACAAAGAGAGAAGAATGAAAGGGAATTTCAAATTAGAATGAAAGAATTTGAGCTGGCAAGTGGCAAACACGATTCCACTTCTCATACAAATTCAAGTTTTGACATCTCAAAAAATATCAGGTTAGTTCCCCCTTTTAGCGAAAAGGAAGTAGACAATATTTCATTTATTTTGAAAAAGTTGCTGAAAATTTTAAATGGCCAAGGGAGCATTGGACTCAATCATTGCAATGTGCACTTTTCGGCAAAGCCCAAAATGTCTATGCATCCCTGTCAGTACAACAAAGTTCTGATTGTGATTTGGTTAAGGAGTGCATCTTAAGGGGTTATGCGCTAGTCCCTGAGGCTTATCGGCAAAAATTCAGAAACTATAAGAAAGAATCTGGACAAACTCATGTTGAATTTGCAAGAGAAAAAGAGCAGTTATTTGAGAGATGGTGCTTAGCCAAGAAAGTTTAACATGATTATGAAAGTCTCAAACAACTTGTATTACTTGAAGAGTTCAAAAACTGTATCCATTATGACATTAAAACTCATCTTGAAGAGCATAAGATCGAAACCTTGGAAAATGCTGCTCTTGCTGCTGATGAGTATTCTTTAACTCATAAAGTTCCTATTGTAGGCAAATTATTCACTCAGCAGTCTACTGGTAGAAAGGTATTTCAGCCCAATACGACTCCTCCTAAAATTCAATCTGGCACAAATTCTAAAAATCAAGCTTCTGATAAACTTGATTCTAAATCCTCGTCTCTGCCTAGGTGTACCTATTACAAGAAAAAAGGACTCGTCATTTCTGATTGCTTCAAGTTGAAATATAGGCATCAGAATCAAGATAGACCTATCGCAAATGCTTTTATTTCTAAGAGGTCAAGGTCATGGGTTGAAAGCAATACATTTGTTGGGTCTCACAAACCCCAGTCTGATTTTATTATGGAGAATTATGAACCATTCATGTCGAAGGGTTCTATATCACTCTTGACTGATTTGGCCAATCCTATCCCTATTAAAATTTTAAGGGATACAGAAGCTTCTCAGAGTCTTTTATTATCAGGTACGTTGCCTTTTTCTGAGAAGTCCTGTTCTAATGAGTGTTCTCATCCAGGGAGTAGAGTGCAGCTTTGTTAATGTTCCTCTCCATTCTGTACATTTGTCATCAGACTTAGTTTCAGGACCTGTGACAGTCAGTATATTGTCTAACTTACCCGTTGAGGGCATTCATTTGTTGCTAGGCAACAACCTAGCTGGAGACAAGGTTGTGGTTAATCCACTTGTAACTGACAAGCCTTTTTTGGATCAGAAAGTTGATCCTATTGAAAAAGAATACCCTGAGTTATACCCAGCTTGTGCAGTTACCAGAGCTATGTCAAAGAAAGCTCTTGAGAATGATTTAGATAAGGAAAATATTCCTTTAACTGACACATGTATTGGTCAGGCTTTTGATGAGGTCACTTTCACTTCTAATTTGGATCAATCAGGTGGTATTAATCACAGTGATCCTCTTTTAAATACTCATTCTCTTTTATCTAATCAGGGTGATAAACGACAATCACTTGTCATCGAACAGGAAAAAGATCCTGAGATCTCCTGTTTGTTTCAGAGGGCCATTAGTGAAACTGAAGCCACTGAAGTACCTGTCTGTTATTTCATTAAAAATGGAATTCTTATGAGAAAATCGAGACCTCCTGAGGTACCTGCTAATGACAAGTGGTCAGTGAACTATTAGATTGTAGTTCCAAAATCTTACAGACAGGAAATACTTAGTTTGGCCCATGAAACTCCTCTGGCTGGTCATTTAGGGATAAATAAAACTTATAACAAGATCTTGACTCACTTTTACTGGCCAAAAATCAAAAGTGATGTTTGTAAATTTTGTAGATCTTGTCATACTTGTCAAATGGTAGGAAAACCCAATTAGAAGATACCTAAGGCTCATCTGCAACCAATTCCTGCATTTGACGAACCATTTAGCAGAATTATGGTAGATTGTGTTGGTCCCTTACTAAAGACCAAGTCAGGCAACCAATATTTGTTGACCATTATGTGTGCATCAACTAGATTCCCAGAGGCAATTCCTTTGAGGAATACTATAGTAAAAGCTTTGATAAAGCTTTTTACTCAATTTGGCCTTCCCAAATCTGTCCAATCAGGTCAAAGGTCAAATTTCATGTCTGGAATTTTCCAGCTTGTTACGCTTGAATTTAGCACTCCGCAGTTCAAGTCAAAAGTGAAACTATGGTTTCACAAAACTTTACTTGAGAGAACATTTGAGTCCTGTAATAGAGTTCATTCTCTCTTGCTCATTCTTCAAAATTTTCTTCAAATTAGATTTTACGGCCCTTACAAAGTAAAGAAGAAAATGAATGAGTTAAATTATAATTATAGTACTCTGGTCTAAATAAATTAATGGAGTACTAGTATATTGAAAGAGATAGCCAAGGAAATCATACAATTAATTTAGTTGTACCTGTCCCACAAACTGAGGATTTAACTGAAGAAATTCAATTGGACACCGTTGAACATGGAGCAACAAATCTTCGGAATTCGGAAATTATGAAAGATCTAGACCAGAAACTTTTACATTTGCAACAACAAGAAAGAAATGAACTTAAACAGTTATTATTCGAATATGAGCACTTGTTTCCGGATATTCCTACGAGGACAAACAAAATTTTTCATGACGTTGAAATTGTAGATTCAAAACCCGTGAAACAACACCCATACTGGATGAACCCTCTCAAACAGGAATACTTGAAAAAGGAAATTCAGTATTTGCTGGAGAACAATTTTATAGAGCCCAGTAAAAGTGATTGGAGTTCACCATGCATACTTGTTCCGAAACCAGATAAAACTTTCCGTATGTACACTGATTATAGGAAGGTGAACAGTGTGACAAAAAGATTCATTTCCATTACCAAGAATCGATGATTGTATTGATAAAATTGGAAATGCCAATTACGTCACCAAATTTGACCTTCTGAAAGGATTTTGGCAAATTCCACTTACGGAAAGAGCGAAAGAAATTTCAGCGTTTGTGACTGCAGATGGACTCTATCAATATAAAGTAATAGTTGGGATGAAGGGTTCCCCAAGTACATTTCAACGCTTGATGAATATGATTACTTCCGGTCTAGATAATTGTGATGCTTATATTGATGATGTCATCATCTACAATGACACCTGGAAAGGACATCTAGCCACGATTGGGAAATTCTTTGAAAGACTCACTGATGCTGATTTGACAATCAATTTATCTAAAAGTGAGTTCTGCCGTGCTTGTGTAACTTTTCTAGGACATATTGTGGGACATGGTCAAGTTAAACTTATTGATGCTAAGGTGAAGGCTATCTCTGATTTTCCTGTGCCTGTTAGTAAAAAGCAACTGATGCGAGTTTTGGGTGTGGCCGGATACTATCAAAAGTTTTGTTCCAATTTTTCTAATATTGCTGAACCTCTGACAAATTTGTTAAGTAAGAGAAACAAGTTTCTCTGGACCGAAAATGTCAGGAAGCTTTCGATAGGTTAAAAGCCATACTCAAAAGTGCGCCGGTTCTAACAGCTCCAAATTTCAATCAGTCTTTTAAATTGTCTGCGGATGCAAGTGATTTTGGGGTTGGAGCAGTATTGATTCAAGAAGACAGAAATGGTATTGATCACCCAGTGTGCTATTTCTCTAAGAAATTAAATAAGCACCAAAGAAATTACTCAACAATCGAGACGGAATTTTTAGCTTTAATTTTGGCATTACAACATTTTGAGGTTTACATTAGCTCAGCTCCTTCTCCGGTTGTTGTGTATAGTGATCACAACCCCCTTACTTTCATCGACAAGATGAAAAATAAAAATCAAAGGTTATTAAGGTAGAGTTTGTTTTTGCAAGAGTATAATCTCAACATCAGGCACATCAAAGGAAAAGACAATTTGATTGCAGATGCACTTTCCCGTGTATAGAAATATTATTTCATATACACTTTATATAATTCATATGAATTTTCTTATGTAATTTTGTTTACCTCATGTATAATTTACATATGGTAAAAAAGAAAACTTTATTATATAAATCTTTCTTTTTTCTTTATGGGGGAAGTGTTACGTAAATGTAATTAAATTGCTTGTGTGTTAATTTTTAAAATTCATTTCTATTTTATTTTTGTTTCATTACATTTTATTGTAATGATTATTTCCATGGGATTCGAAATACTTTTTCAGTAATTCGATATTTTCTTTTAGTAAATGTTGTTTATCTAAGACGTAAAACGTGTTACATGATAATTATTTTTAGTTAACCTAGTTCGTCTTGGGTTGGGAAGTTCGTAAACAGGAAGTTAAAATAATTGGTCAGTATCAAGGCTATACTTTGCTTGCATGATCACCATGTGTAAACAACGTTTTTTTTATTATTGGTTCTTAATTGGGGCTACACGGGCGTACGCGATAAATGTCTTCTAGTAAGAGAGCACATGACCCATCTCGCGAGACTGAAATGATGCTTTTGGGGTTTAAATACGCATTCTTAATATTTTTCTGTCAGAGTCGTTTTAACATCTTGAAGGAACAAGGTGTTTTTTTTATTTGTTGCCAGATTGTTTGTTTTTCATTTGTTTTTTGGATTTAATAATTTCTTCTCTAGGAAATTCAACAAGTGGACTTTTTTATAAAAAAAAAAAATTCTAAAAGATATTCATGGAAATTTATTCTGGAATTATTCGGAAACAAAAACTGTGACTCAATTGAGGAATTGTTGATATTCGTACATGCACCAAATCTGACGTCATCGCCTTCCATATTTGTATGTCGTCGAGATTCGAACCTGGATTCTAATAGAACTATTTAGTGATAGGACTTGTATTTTTCATTCTTAGAATTAAATTTTGGATTATATTCATAAACAGTAAGTCCTATTTTCCAATTTTTACATTGTTTCCTAGGGAAATAAATTATTTTGTTAAAATATACAAAGCTTGTTGGCTTTCACATTTTTCTTTCTTACTGAATAAGAGCCCTTGTCACATAACAAAGAAAATTGGGACGCTCGTCCTTGGGATATATGAATTTTGGTTAAATATTTCAGAAAATTGATTTTTGAAATTTAAATTCCCCTAGTCTCTAAATCCCAGGTACTATTTTACATTTTTATTTGATATCTTAAGTGAAAACAACAGGCTTTCATTCACAATGTCATTAAAGTGGAAACTTTTCTTTCTAATCCAACTCAGGAGCAGTTGGATAGTCTGAAAAATGATGAGTTGCTTGAACTTGCCAGAAAGTACGATCTTTCTGAAGCAAAATCTTCCTTAACGAAACAAGAAATTAAAAATATTTTGATCCAATATTTGGTGTTGGAAAAATATTTTTGATAACAGCGTTTTGTCATCAGTCAGTAAGTCTATGACAGACACTGACATTAAAGTAATGGAATTAAAGATGAAATACAAAATGGAAGTAGAGTTAAGGAAGCTCGAGCTTCAGAAAGAGAAAGAACAAATGCAGTTGCTATTTGAAGAGAAGCAATTGGAATTGCAATTTGAAAAGAGGAAAGAGAGAGAGACAGGAGAGGGAGAAAGATAAACAATTACAATTTGAAAAGAGGAGAAAGAGAGACAGGAGAAGGAGAAAGATAAACAATTACAATTTGAGAAAGAGGAGAGAGAGACAGATGCAATTACAAGCAGAGAAGGATGAAAGGGAATTTCAAATTAGAATGAAAGAATTTGAGCTGGCAGGTGGCAAGCACGATCCCACTCCACATACATATTCAAGTTTTGAAATTACAAGAAATATCAGCTTAGATCCCCCTTTTAGCGAGAAGGAAGTAGACAAATATTTCATTTATTTTGAAAAAGTTGCTGAAAATTTGAAATGGCCAAGGGAGCATTGGACTCAATTATTGCAATGTGTTCTTTTCGGAAAAGCCCGAAATATCTATGCATCCCTGTCAGTACAACAGAGTTCTGATCATGATTTGGTTAAGCAGTGCATTTTAAAGGGTTATGCATTAGTCCCTGAGGCTTATCGGCAAAAATTCAGAAACTATAAAAAGAAGCTGGACAGACTTATGTTGATTTTGCTCGAGAAAAAGAACAGTTATTTGAGAGATGGTGCTTAGCCAAGAAAGTTGAACATGATTATGAAAATATCAAACAACTTGCGTTACTTGAAGAGTTTAAGAACTGCGACCCTAGTGACATTAAGAATTATCTTGAAGACCACGAGATTGAAACCTTGGAAAATGCTGCTCTTGCTGCTCATAAGTACTCCTTAACTCATAAAGTTCCTGTTGTAAGCAAACCTTTCAATCAGCAGTCTACTGGTAGAAAGGTATTTCAGCCTAATACGTCTCCTCCTAAAATTCAGTCTGGCACAACTTCTAAAAATCAAGCTTCTGATAAACTTGATTCAAAATCCTTGTCTCTGCCTACGTGTACCTATTGCAAGAAAAAAGGACACGTCATTTCTGATTGCTTCAAGTTGAAATATAGGCATCAGAATCAAGATAGACCTATCCCAAATGCTCTTATTTCTAAGAGGTCAAGGTCACGGTCATGTATTGAAAGCAATACATTTGTTGAGTCTAATAAACCCCAGTCTGATTTTATTATGGAGAATTTTGAACCATTCATGTCGAAAGGTTCTATATTACTCTTGGGTGATTCGGCCAATCCTAAACCTATTAAAATTTTAAGGGATACAGGAGCTTCTCAGAGTCTTTAAGTGTCAGATATTTTGCCTTCTTCTGAGAAGTCCTGTTCTAATGAGAGTGTTCTCATTCAGGGATTAGAGTGAGGCTTTGTTAATGTTCCTCTCCATTCTGTAAATTTGTCATCAGACTTAGTTTCAGGACCTGTGACAATCGGTATAGTGTCTAACTTACCAGTTGAGGGCATTCATTTGTTGCTAGGCAACGACCTGGCTGGAGACAAGGTTGTGGTTAATCCACTTGTAACTGACAAGCCTTCTTTGGATCAGAAAGTTGATCCATTGGAAAAACAATACCCTGATTTATACCCAGCTTTTGCAGTTACCTCATCTATGGCAAAGAAAGCTCTTGAGAATGATTTTGATAAGGAAAATACTGCTTTAGCTGACACGTGTATTGGTCAGGCTTTTGATGATGTCACTTTCACTTCTAATTTGGGTCAATCAGGTGGTATTGATCACAGTGATCCTCTTTTAAATACTCATTCTCTTTTATCTAATCAGGGTGATAAACGACAATCACTTGTCGTCGAACAGGAAAAAGATCCTGAGATTTCCTGTTTGTTTCAGAGGGTCATTAGTGAAACTGAAGCCACTGAAGTACCTGTCTGTTATTTCATTAACAATGGAATTCTTATGAGAAAATGGAGACCTCCCGAGGTACCTGCTAGTGACGAGTGGTCAGTGAACTATCAGATTGTAGTTCCAAAATCTTACAGACAGGAAATACTTAGTTTGGCCCATGAAACTCCTCTGGCTGGTCATTTAGGGATAAATAAAACTTATAACAAGATCTTGACTCACTTTTACTGGCCAAAAATCAAAAGTGATATTTGTAAATTTTGTAGATCTTGTCATACTTGTCAAATGGTAGGAAAACCCAATCAAAAGATACCTAAGGCTCATCTGCAACCAATGCCTGCATTTGACGAACCATTTAGCAGAATTGTGGTAGACTGTGTTGGTCCCTTACCTAAGACCAAGTCAGACAACCAATATTTGTTGACCATAATGTGTGCGTCAACAAAAGTCCTAGAGGCAATTCCTTTGGTAAAGCTTTTAACTCAATTTGGCCTTCCCAAATCTGTCCAATCAGGTCAAAGGTCAAATTTCATGTCTGGACTTTTCCAGCATGTTATGTTTGAATTTGACACTCCGCAATGAACGTTTCAGTTTTGTAATAGAGTTCATTCTCTCTTGCTCATTCTTCAAAATTTTCTTCAATTTAGATTTTACGGCCCTTACAAAGTAAAGAAGAAAATGAATGAGTTCAATTATTATAGTACTCTGATCTAAATAAATTAATGGAGTACTAGTATATTGAAAGAGATAGCCAAGTAAATTATACAATTAATTTCGTTGTACCTGTCCCACCAACTGAGGATTTAAGTGAAGAAATTCAATTGGACACCGTTGATCTTGGAACAACAAATCTTCGGATTTCGGAAATTATGAAAGATCTAGACCAGAAACTTTTACATTTGCAACAACAAGAAAGGAATGAACTTAAACAGTTAGTATTCGAATATGAGCACTTGTTTCCTGATATTCCTGCGACAGCAAACAAAATTTTTCATGACGTTGAAATTGTAGATTCAAAACCTGTGAAACAACACCCATACAGGATGAACCCTCTCAAACAGGAATACTTAAAAGAGGAAATTCAATATTTGTTGGAGTACGATTTCATAGAGCCCAGTAAAAGTGATTGGAGTTCACCATGCAGACTTGTTCCGAAACCGGATACAACCTTCCGTATGTGCACTGATTATAGGAAGGTGAACAGTGTGACAAAAACAGATTCATTTCCATTACCAAGAATCGATGATTGTATTGATAAAATTGGAAATGCCAAGTACGTCACTAAATTTGACCTTCTGAAAGCATTTTGGCAAAATCCACTAACGGAAAGAGCAAAGGAAATTTCGGCTTTTGTGACTCCAGATGGACTCTATCAATATAAAGTAATGTCGTTTTTGTGATGATGGGTTCTCCAAGTACGTTTCAACGCTTGATGAATATGATTACCTCTGGTCTATATAATTGTGATGCTTATATTGATGAATTCATCAACTACAACAACACCTGGAAAGGACATCTGGACACGATTCGGAAATTCTTTGAAAGACTCAATGATGCTAATTTGACAATCAATGTATCTAAAAGTGAGTTCTTCCGTGCTTGTGTAACTTTTCTAGGACATATTGTGGGACATGGACAAGTTAAACCTATTGATGCTAAGGTGAAGGCTATCTCTGATTTCCCTGTGCCTGTCAGTAAAAAGCAATTAATGCGATTTTTGGGTATGGCCGGATACTATCGAAAGTTTTGTTCCAATTTTTCTAATATTGCTGAACCTCTGACAAATTTGTTAAGTAAGAGAAACAAGTTTCTCTGGACCGAAAAATGTCAGGAAGCTTTTCGATAGGTTAAAAGCCATACTCAAAAAGTGCGCCGGTACTAACAGCTCCAAATTTCAGTCAGTCTTTTAAATTGTCTGTGGATGAGAGTGATGTTGGGGTTGGAGCAGTATTGATTCAGGAAGACAGAAATGGTGTTGATCACTCAGTGTGCTATTTCTCTAAGAAATTAAATAAGCACCAAAGAAATTACTCAATAATCGAGAAGGAATGTTTGGCTTTAATATTGGCATTATACATTTTGAAGTTTACATTACCTCATCTCCTTCTCCGGTTGTTGTGTATAGTGATCACAACCCCCTTACTTTCATCGACAGGATGAAAAATAAAAATCAAAGATTATTAAGGTGAGTTTGTTTTTGCAAGAGTATAATCTCAACATCAGGCACATCAAAGGAAAAGACAATTTGATTGCAGATGCACTTTCCCGTGTATAGAAATATTATTTCATATACACTTTATATAATTCATACGAATTTTCTTATGTAATTTTGTTTACCTCATGTATAATTTACATATGGCAAAAACAAAGCTTTATTATATAAATCTTTCTTTTTTCTTTATGGGGAGAAGTGTTACGTATATGTAATTAAATTGTTTGTGTGTTAGTTTTGAAATTCTTTTTATTTTATTTTTGTTTCATTACATTTTATTGTAATGATTATTTCCATGGGATTCGAAATTCTTTTACAGTAATTCGATATTTTCTTTTAATAAATGTTGTTTATCTATGACGTAACACGTGTTACATGAGAATTATTTTTAGTTAACCTAGTTCGTCTTGGGTTGGGAAGTTCGTAAACAGTAAGTTAAAATGATTGGTCAGTATCAAGGCCATACTTTGCTTGCGTGATCACCATGTGTAAACAACGTTTTTTGATTATTGGTTCTTAATTGGGGCTACACGGGCGTACGTGATAAATGTCTTGTAGTATGAGACCACATGGCCCATCTCGCGAGACTGAAATGATGTTTTGGGGGTTTAAATACGCATTCTTAATATTTTCCTTGGAGAGTCGTTTTAACATCTTGAAGGAACAAGGTGGTTTTTTTATTTGTTGGCAGATTGTTTGTTTTTCATTTATTTTTTGGATTTAATGATTTCTTCTCTAGAAAATTCAACAAGTGGACTTTTTTATAAAAAAAAAAATTCTAAAAGATATTCATGGAAATTTATTCTGGAATTATTCGGAAACAAAAACTGTGATTCAATTGAGGAATTTTTGATATTCGTACATGCACCAAATCTGACATCATCGCCTTCCATATTTGTATGTCGTCGAGATTCGAACCTGGATTCTAATAGAACTATTTAGTGATAGGACTTGTATTTTTCATTCTTAGAATTAAATTTTGGATTATATTCATAAACAGTAAGTCCTATTTTCCAATATTTACATTGTTTTCTAGGGAAATAAATTATTTTGTTAAAATATACAAAGCTTGTTGGCTTTCACATTTTTCTTTGTTACTGAGTAAGAGCCCTTGTCACGTAACACTATATAAGAGACGAAATGGAACCTCTGCAGTTTAATCAAGGACGTATAAGTATACTTAATGCAGTCTGTGTTGCTATTATTAATATCAGTTATCAGTACCCTTCTTTACATGAGTTTAGAATGCGTGTTTAACGGCAGAAATAATGATTAAACAGTCATCAATGTCCGTCTTTAAATGTGCTACATTAGGATACGAGATAGTTTGTTTCTTTCATTTGAACTCACCTCCGCTCCTTTGCTGTACTTCTATGTACATGTATCATTGATACATCGCAATTCCTTTTTTAAGTATGTTTCCAAAAGTGCATGATATTTAATTATGGCTTGTTACTGATTGTTTTCATTGTTATTATTAAGTTCAATATTTATATTAGTACATCCTTTTAGAAACCCAATGTAAAATGTTCCACAGTCACATATTTCTTAATGCGTCTTAATTAAAATTCTCATTATATTTGGTCAAGATTTAATTCCATGCTTTTTAGTTAATACTCTCATCTTGTTGGTCAAGCCTTAATTCGATGCCTTTTCGTTAAAACAGAGTGATTGAAACAACTGTATATGTATAGAGTATGGTACTTACATAACTGCTCGAAATATTTCATGAATTTTATTTAGATCAAGGTCGTAGTCCAAGAGGAGCAAAGTATTAAACACAAAAGACGAGTTTTTTCACCGTTACTCATACCAAGCGTCATAGAGGTCATGAAATACGTTCGGTACCGACTATTTCAGTAGCGGTTGCCGTTTTTGTTTTAGAATTTCACAACACATACCTTTAAATGGTGATTATTCACTTTATTTAGTTTTTAAATCTATATTCCTTTAGAGAGTCATTATTTACATAAATACATGCGACAAACTCAATGGTACGGTACGGGGACATTTTTGGTCGACGTCAGCGTATATATATATATATATATATAGTGAGTGGAGAGTATATATATATATATATATATATGGAGTGAGTATATATATATATATATATATATATATATATATATATATCGTGATTGTTTTAACGAAATCTAAGCAACAAACAATGAACAAAAGTTGTATGTGTATGACATATTTAACTAGATGCTGAGTATTCTTTTCAAGCAGTCAAGACAATTTTTTTTATCTTCATTACGGTCTCTTGTCAATTTCTTTAGTAATACTACAGGTTAACAGCCTAATGTTTATACTAGAAAATGCTTATAGTGCATATGTAGTGTTTTGAACAGATCCATTTGTTAGAAAACAAGACAAAAACAATGTATGTGTATCAAATATTTAATCAGTGTCACGAAGAAATTGACAATTCTTTTCTTGCAAACAGCACAATGTTTACAATCTTGGTTTCAATCTGCTTTCAACGTCCTTAATATGATTCTGCTTTTACTGGTTTCGAATTTTATCTCTAGCGAGGCAAATAGTTGTGAATAACTTTAATATTGAAGCAAGACATTAAAACGGAGTATAAAATGAATAAATACATTTCAATCTGAAACAGGTTAAACAAAGCGTCATAACGCGAGACGGAATAAAAAAAATAATGAGCCATCCCCTTTCGTAAAGCAAGAAGCACGGGTCATTGCCTTAGATCAATGCTAAGAATTAAGAATTTGCGTGCAGCACGATACATTTACAAACCTGGAAGATATAGACATTATTGCCATCACAGAGAGACATATTTACATAATGCCAGACAGTTTTAATATAATACATATCTACTGTATTCAGCAGAGGATACATCCATTTTGAACAAGCTAAACGAGTACTATTGGTCAACGGAAGTTATGATATCTTTGGCTATTGAACATAATTGGAAGCTCCGAAGAATCCCTGTGTAATATAACATTCCCCTATTAGGAGCATGAGTTTCCGTTTAATTGCACGTGATTTTTGTGTATAAAAGAAACTTCTAAGATAAAGTATCATCAATTCGTGTAATACAGCAGAATAAAAGAAACAGATTTTGTATTCCTAAATGCCATTAACTTGTAAACAAACCATACACATTAAACGAATTGAAAATGATCTCAAGAACAATTTTGATGGTAAGAAAAGTCAGAAACTTTCCTTTAGCACATCCCTCATCAGAATATAATTGATTACTGTGGACAATTATCAAGCATTTTTACGAATTGACTTCCATTCTGGTACTAAGATAGAAACGACAGCCTAAAACCAGGAAACCCTCCAACACATCGTCAGAGGGAAACATACTTGCAAAATATTATTTTTAATATTAGTAGATGCAGTCAGTAATATTTGGTTGTTGTTACTAGCTTCAAAGTCAGCGTGGTTCTGTTTGTACCAGGACAAAAACGTTCATAACAACCACATAAGCTGAAATTTCGTTTCGTTTTCAGATAGAAATTGCACTCCGTGTATTTACTTCTAGTTGAAAATGTATATCATTTATATCGTATTTGGGAAGATCTTAGCAAAAATATTTTTGTAATTGCTACAGATCCATCTTCACAAATATTCTATAATTTAATGTCATCAAGAAACCATTCTGCTATTCACTGTGTTCCATTTATATGATATATGATGTTATGACAAAAGTGTATCAAGTATCCATCTATTTTACCAAGTGAATTCTGATGTACGTTGAAAACTTTATCTTCTTGTTAAGTACTTGAATCTAAATTGCATTTGTTCTTTTGTTTATTTTCAGCTAGTGATGATATCAGTGATCGTCTTGTGTAACTTTGCTGAACAATGTACAGATCCAACGGATTGGTCCCTCTTTGAGAACACTTTTGATTTCCTTGAATCATCCAAAATGCAGGCTGCTTTTCTGTTACCAAGACTCGGTCATTCAACGAGACATGATTTTCTTTCGATTCCCCGGCAATATGTCGACATAATGAGAAACGAAACTCTCTGGTGGCAACAATCATGCCGCCCTCACATTGCCTTCTTTGACAACCATCTGCACTCTACGTCAATATGTCCATGGTATTTCGTTAAGAACGTTGACAGTAACAGGAAACCAGAAGTTCTAGTAGAAGCTGTGTGCGCATGTAGCGATCTGGATATGTCCCATGTCGTAATAAATGGCAAAAGAATAAAATGCAGGAGCGTTCCAATGTTTCTAAAGGTCCTGAGGCGCACAGGCTGTAAAGATGGGGTGTATACATATCGATTTGTCTGGGAAAGGATTTCTGTCGGCTGCGTGGCCACATATGAGACATTAGAATCCATTGATGAAAAACCAAGAATGACTAATTAGCTTTCCTTTAGATAAAGCACAGTGATGTTTCAGAGATCACTTACTTTGTAAAAAGGAAAATTACAACATATTTATTGGTAATATTTTGATTTTCGCATATTGCTTATATGTACACTTTTGTATGCATTCAAAAGTAATTCATCTTAGAGAATTAATTAGCGAAAAGATCTCGTCTTTCATCGCTCATTGTGATAATTGTCATCGTTATTATTTTTGTATAGGCTGATTGATAGAGTGATTGATGTTTCTTTTTTCCTTTCTCTCCTTCGTTTCTTCTGCTGGTCTGGCTATCTTCTATTATATTCCTTTTGTTCCTTCGCATTTTCTGCCCTTTCTATCTTTCTTTGTTGTCACTGTTACCTTAAACATGCTCAGATTAGATAAAATTGAATGTGGACCTGTTCTTTAATAATTGGTGAATTTACATATCAACCCAATAGCAGCGTAAGAAACAGCTATGCTATTTCAGAAATTATTTTATTTAATTGTATATTAGTATTTTTATATAAGTAATATTGTTGTGATTGACCTTGTAAACTGAGGTGTTTGTTTGCATGAATAAAGAATCAATTGTATTACTTATCTTTCTCATAATATTCATAATGTATAACGTTTCACTTTAAATCCCTTTCAAGTGTTATGCCTTTACATAATAACCTATTCAATAATAAATACTGCTGAATTTGATGAAGTTCGTTATCTCGGATAAGTTTGGCATGCATTAAATCTGCAGGATGCATTTTTATCTTCCTCCATGGTCATTGATATTTTATCTAAATATGGCGATATGAATCATTTGTAAGAGCGAACACCGAAATTACCCTATCGACGAT
This sequence comes from Megalonaias nervosa, assembly GCA_016617855.1. Lineage (NCBI taxonomy): Eukaryota > Metazoa > Mollusca > Bivalvia > Unionida > Unionidae > Megalonaias > Megalonaias nervosa. The sequence goes on along the minus strand of JAECUM010016596.1, from coordinate 3,682 downwards.
AGTCAGCAACTGTTTCGGTTTGGGTTCACTAGGTGGGCAGGAACTTATTTCAACATGCTATAACTTATTCTATGAGAATTTGCTTATGTGGTTTCAGAAAATTTTTCTATTTCAAACCTAAGTATGTTAATTCCTATTATAGCCCATTTTTTCAACTTTTCTAATGCTTAATGAAAGGCAGTTTCGTGATATTTGGAACCCCAGAGATGAATATTAAATATACAAAATGAGAGTATTAATCAATAAAATAATAGTTTCGCTCGGTTTAATAAGCTGGTTTAAACCGATTATTGCACCTCATTGACTAAATCATTGGAACTAAGTGCCAAAGACACTTCGAGCTGGCCTGGGCATTTATTGATATAAACCGCGCCCCTTGGATTACTAGTTCGGAGCTCCACCAACTGAATAAAAATGTATGACGTTGTATATTTATGGCATGTAAATGGCACAAACATGCCAATTATAGTTTTTGGAAACAAATATTGACGAGGTACACAATTGCCTTCATGGAAAGAATCTGGTTCGATTCATTTTCACATTACCACTTAAGTTTTAATCCGGGAACAAAAGTGGAAGAAATGATGCCGTTTAATTATGGTACTCTTCTAACTCACAGCCAGGCTACATATCCAGTCGAATATTCAGGGCTGTCCTATGTAAAATGCATACAATACAAATGCCTTTAAAAAAATGTCCACTTTATTTAAATTTAGTCTAAGCACTAGACTCAATAAGCGTCTTACGTTTCGACATGCATGTACGGTGTTTATAAATGTCCTCTGGTTATATTGTTGTTAATGATACAATTAAACATCAATCCGTTAATAAAGGTCAATTGTCATAATATGTTTTAGAAAATATGGCATAATCCGACAACAGTGGCATGATACTATGGTGCAGACTGTATCTTTAGCAATTTCAAAACCAGAACCGTTCATTAAGAATAATGGACTCAACGTTCGAAAAAAAACTTTTCTTTTAAATTTCATTTGTGGTCAATACTTATCTCTATTGTTACGTATATGTAATTAAGTTGTTTGGGTGTTAGTTTTGAAATTCTTTTTATTTTATTTTTGTTTCATTACATTTTATTGTAATGATTATTTCCATGGGATTCGAAATTCTTTTTCAGTAATTCGATATTTTCTTTTAATAAATGTTGTTTATCTAAGACGTAAAACGTGTTACATGAGAATTATTTTTAGTTAACCTAGTTCGTCTTGGGTTGGGAAGTTCGTAAACAGTAAGTTAAAATGATTGGTCAGTATCAAGGCCATACTTTGCTTGCGTGATCACCATGTGTAAACAACGTTTTTTTTTATTATTGGTTCTTAATTGGGGCTACACGGGCGTACGTGATAAATGTCTTGTAGTATGAGACCACATGGCCCATCTCGCGAGACTGAAATGATGTGTTTGTGGTTTAAATACGCATTCTTAATATTTTTCTTGGAGAGTCGTTTTAACATCTTGAAGGAACAAGGTGTTTTTTTATTTGTTGGCAGATTGTTTGTTTTTCATTTGTTTTTTGGATTTAATAATTTCTTCTCTAGAAAATTCAACAAGTGGACTTTTTTTATAAAAAAAAATTCTAAAAGATATTCATGGAAATTTATTCTGGAATTATTCGGAAACAAAAACTGTGATTCAATTGAGGAATTTTTGATATTCGTACATGCACCAAATCTGACATCATCGCCTTCCATATTTGTATGTCGTCGAGATTCGAATCTGGATTCTAATAGAACTATTTAGTCATAGGACTTGTATTTTTCATTCTTAGAATTAAATTTTGGATTATATTCATAAACAGTAAGTCTCATTTTCCAATTTTTACATTGTTTCCTAAGGAAATAAATTATTTTGTTAAAATATACAAAGCTTGTTGGCTTTCACATTTTTCTTTCTTACTGAGTAAGAGCCCTTGTCACATAACAAAGAAAATTGGGACGCTCGTCCTTGGGATATATGAATTTTGGTTAAATATTTCAGAAAATTGATTTTTGAAATTTAAATTCCCCTAGTCTCTAAATCCCAGGTACTATTTTACATTTTTATTTGATATCTTAAGTGAAAACAACAGGCTTTCATTCACAATGTCATTAAAAGTGGAAACTTTTCTTTCTAATCCAACTCAGAAGCAGTTGGATAGTCTGAAAAATGATGAGTTGCTTGAACTTGCCAGAAAGTACGATCTTTCTGAAGCAAAATCTTCCTTAACGAAACAAGAAATTAAAAATATTTTGATCCAATATTTGGTGGGGAAAAATATTTTTGATAAAAGCGTTTTGTCATCAGTCAGTAAGTCTATGACAGACACTGACATTAAAGTAATGGAATTAAAAATGAAATACAAAATGGAAGTAGAGTTAAGGAAGCTCGAGCTTCAGAAAGAGAAAGAACAAATGCAGTTGCTATTTGAAGAGAAGCAATTGGAATTGCAATTTGAAAAGAGGAAAGAGAGAGAGACAGGAGAGGGAGAAAGATAAACAATTACAATTTGAAAAGAGGAGAAAGAGAGACAGGAGAAGGAGAAAGATAAACAATTACAATTTGAGAAAGAGGAGAGAGAGACAGATGCAATTACAAGCAGAGAAGGATGAAAGGGAATTTCAAATTAGAATGAAAGAATTTGAGCTGGCAGGTGGCAAGCACGATCCCACTCCACATACATATTCAAGTTTTGAAATTACAAGAAATATCAGCTTAGATCCCCCTTTTAGCGAGAAGGAAGTAGACAAATATTTCATTTATTTTGAAAAAGTTGCTGAAAATTTGAAATGGCCAAGGGAGCATTGGACTCAATTATTGCAATGTGTTCTTTTCGGAAAAGCCCGAAATATCTATGCATCCCTGTCAGTACAACAGAGTTCTGATCATGATTTGGTTAAGCAGTGCATTTTAAAGGGTTATGCATTAGTCCCTGAGGCTTATCGGCAAAAATTCAGAAACTATAAAAAGAAGCTGGACAGACTTATGTTGATTTTGCTCGAGAAAAAGAACAGTTATTTGAGAGATGGTGCTTAGCCAAGAAAGTTGAACATGATTATGAAAATATCAAACAACTTGCGTTACTTGAAGAGTTTAAGAACTGCGACCCTAGTGACATTAAGAATTATCTTGAAGACCACGAGATTGAAACCTTGGAAAATGCTGCTCTTGCTGCTCATAAGTACTCCTTAACTCATAAAGTTCCTGTTGTAAGCAAACCTTTCAATCAGCAGTCTACTGGTAGAAAGGTATTTCAGCCTAATACGTCTCCTCCTAAAATTCAGTCTGGCACAACTTCTAAAAATCAAGCTTCTGATAAACTTGATTCAAAATCCTTGTCCCTGCCTACGTGTACCTATTGCAAGAAAAAAGGACACGTCATTTCTGATTGCTTCAAGTTGAAATATAGGCATCAGAATCAGGATAGACCTATCCCAAATGCTCTTATTTCTAAGAGGTCAAGGTCACGGTCATGTATTGAAAGCAATACATTTGTTGAGTCTAATAAACCCCAGTCTGATTTTATTATGGAGAATTATGAACCATTCATGTCGAAGGGTTCTATATCACTCTTGGGTGATTTGGCCAATCCTATCCCCATTAAAATTTTAAGGGATACAGGAGCTTCTCAGAGTCTTTTATTATCAGGTACTTTGCCTTCTTCTGAGAAGTCCTGTTCTAATGAGAG